>CANOAX010000003.1:600000-825000 GCA_947563465.1 Archips xylosteana
CAACCTTTGAGTGGATGAAAGGAGCATTTAGTAAGGGACCGACAAAGAGTAAGTAAAAATAAGACAGTCGGACAAAGCAAAGGCTACAATACAACTTTTAGTAAATACAATACATAAACTCATAATATAAAGAAACCTAATAAAAATATACTACCATATACAACATATATATGCAAAATACATACAATAAATAAGCAGTGTTCTCAATATATTAAAGAGATGGTGTGAGCCACATCCTCTTCAAAGCTTCCCTGAACGACACCACGGAGGGAGATTGCCTAATGGAGGTGGGTAATCGATTCCACAGTCTAGCAGATTGCACAGTAAAAGATTTTGAGTAAATTTTGGAAGAAGTAGAAGGACAGGCCAAAAGGAGATTGGTACTCGACCGCAAACGATGCTGGCTTCCTTCAGCCAAGTAGCTGAAACGCTCGGAAAGGTATAAAGGGGCGGAAGGATTAAAAAGAGTGTTGAAAAGCAATGACAGAACGTGGATGTTCCTACGCTCCCTGATGGGCAACCACCTCAGCTGTGCGCGAAAGTGAGATACGTGGTCGTATTTACGGAGACCAAAGATGTACCGGATGCACACGTTTTGAAGGCGGTCAAGCTTGTCAATTATCAGTTATTTTTATTAAGTCGAAATAAATTTGGAAGATATAGAATAGCCACTTCCAAAGTTAGTTTAATATACTTTTGTGAAAAATGTACAAATATTTCTGTGCGAAATTGTGACTTGTGTTTAAATCACTTTCCAATATCAGTTCTGTCTGATTTCGGTTACAATTCTTAATCTATGTTCCAGTCATCACACTCAAAGCGTCATGGCTTAGAGATAGCTATCTCTTTTACTCTCGCGCTCACCGTATCTTTGTTCGTCATTCATTAGTGAATGACAAGACCATAAGGTAGTTTAATGCAGCGCGAACGTTTTGTAAACGCAATTTACTAGGAACGTAACATATCTATACTGTGAAATATCATTGATAAAAACGATCAAACGTGTTGCCAGATGCAAAACAGTGCAAGCATGTTTACGTTTAATTTGATTTCTTTTGTTGTGTTTGAAATTAGGTATGACATTTATTACATTGATAAAAAAATAACTTTATCTGCCATCAAAAAAATCTGCCACAGGCTTCGTCAACCTAATAATAAAATTAGTCCTCCAAATACAAGAAAATAATATCCGCAACACGCATCGTCAAAAGCTTAACAGAAACAAAAATAAAAATCTACAACATGCTTCGTCAAGGAACATGGAATACATCTAATTCCCACTCAGCACCCCGCCCGATCCAAAGGTCCTCATTATACTAGCAGCATTGATAAATAAGTAAGCATAATATCGAAATTAAATTTTTTAAACAATAACGATTTTTAACGTGCAAGATTTTTTATAACGTACATAGTTGTACAAATTTATACAATAAACAATACACAGAGCGTCCCACGGCTATGACACATGGAGGAAAAGTACCTTGAATATTGTAGATTGAACATATTACTGAAAGAAGACTTTATTTTAATTAAAATACAATTTAAACTGCATTCATAGATTTTTAAATAATTACCATGGTTGGACCGAGAATCGAACCCGCTACACGTGAAAAAATTACCCTGTAGCTTTTTCATACCGATCGAAAGGCTTCATCATAAGGATTATTTTTTGTAAAATAACATACTGTCAGAAATAAAAGGAAGACCATGAATTTTAATATTTTTAATTCAAAATTAATCAATTAAATTTATCAAATGCTCAAAAAAAGTGGCGACCATCTTATTTGTCCATTTATCCATTATTGCCTTTTAAATTCTCTGTAAGCTTAAAAATCTGATCTCAAATCTAACAAAATCAAAGTTAAAGTTAAGCGCTGTCTGTTGGTTAAACGCTGAACTAACTAATAAGTACCTTTATTAGACTACTGGTTTCGTATGAACATCAATGGTTCCGAACAATTTCAATAGAGGTCACCATCACCTACGTATTAGAACGCTATGTAATCTGAGCCCCACATGTCTTCGAGTTGAAATTACTGAAGTGCATAAACATGTATATCACTTTACAACGCCTTTTTGATTAAACCTTATGTTGTATCCAGCAAGACAATTTTTACGACTACGCGATAAAGTGAGATACGACATTTAACAAATGTAATAAAGTATTGTCAATACATAGATGGAGCGACGGTGCTTTAAACATCAATAAAATCACAATTTCACTTAGTTTTTTGCAATACCGATTTTAAAACATATTTTGGTGGTCACTAATGTAGTGAGTTACACATATTTATACTTTCGTAATTTAAATAATTAATACTTCACGATTAATTCAGATGTAAATTAATTTAAACCTAGATCGCGCTAGCAAAGTTTTTTCAATTCGTAGATATAAGTAAAAATGCGTTCATACTACAAGCAACGTGGGTGTTCATCTTCCGTGACCTACCGGCGGTTGATAGAACATCTCCAGTTAGTAAATCTCAAAGCCTGGCTTGATCACCCAAGTTGCGAGTATAGCTGAACTCAGTTTGAAAAATCAGAGGAGATTCTGTACAATATGCGGTGGTGGTGTTACGGATGATCCATACCCTGCACGTAAAATGCGGCCTATTGCGCCGGGATTAAACTCCTGGGGGGTCCGTGCTTGTTGCGACGTCTGATCAACGGAGCAACAAGTTGTGCAAACACCTCTAGTTAACCTGAGTCCGAGGCTGTGCAGCCTGAGACCGAGGGGCGCTGAGTGACATAGTCACACATGCATCGGACCTGATCAACCCGAGTGTATGTGGTGTTAAGCTTTTGCCATTTTTAAAAATAAACGAAAAGTCCGAATTATACAAACATGATAAAATTGCAGTCGAATTTTGGTTCGATGTGTCGGATGTTGATCGAATAACATTTCAGATCAGATCCAGTTCGATCGTGTGGTGGACTAGTAATGTTCAATTACAGAAGCGCCTGATCATATTTTGAGGACAAATTTTAGATCGCATCGAACTATAACTGGTAGGCGTCGATACTTAAAACTCTTGATTACTAGTAAAGTAACCTCATCGAGTTTGGTAGTAACAGTTGCGATCGAACGGCAGCTGGGTCAGTATGTCCAAAGCGATCGGAACAACGCAATTTATCGATCCCTCGGTGGAATCAGATTCGATAGAGACAACTGAAATGGATAAGTACTTTAAACGGAAAACTCTTATCAACCCGAACGCAACGCAAAACGCATTGACAACTCAACTCCGTTAGCAATGCGATCGGAACAAAGCGATTGTTCGAAACATCCTGAACGTAACGCAAAACGCGTTGACAACCCCACTCTGATAGCAATGCGAAAGCAAACAATTTTGGGGGAAACTCTTAATAGCCCGAACGCAACACAAAACGCGTCGACAACCCAAATTCAATAGCAATATGATCGGAACAACGCGATTGCGCGATTGCGCGAAAGCAAACAATTTTTGATTCAGGATTTCAATTTTCAAAAATGAACGTTGGTGTGATTAGCAATGCGATCGGAACAACGCGATTTATCGATCCCTCGATAGAATCAGATTCGATAGAGACAACTGAAATGGATAAGTACTTTAAACGGAAAACTCTTATCAACCCGAACGCAACGCAAAACGCATTGACAACTCAACTCCGTTAGCAATGCGATCGGAACAAAGCGATTGTTCGAAACATCCTGAACGTAACGCAAAACGCGTTGACAACCCCACTCTGATAGCAATGCGAAAGCAAACAATTTTGGGGGAAACTCTTAATAGCCCGAACGCAACACAAAACGCGTCGACAACCCAAATTCGATAGCAATATGATCGGAACAACGCGATTGCGCGATTGCGCGAAAGCAAACAATTTTTGTGTCAGGATTTCAATTTTCAAAAATGAACGTTGGTGTGATTAGCAATGCGATCGGAACAACGCGATTTATCGATCCCTCGATAGAATCAGATTCGATAGAGACAACTGAAATGGATAAGTACTTCAAACGGAAAACTCTTATCAACCCGAACGCAACGCAAAACGCATTGACAAATCAAATCCGTTAACAACGCGATCGGAACAAAGCGATTGTTCGAAACAACCTGAACGTAACGCAAAACGCGTCGACAACCCAATTTCGATAGCAATACGATCAGAACAACGCAATTGCGCGATTGCGCGAAAGCAAACAATTTTTGATTCAGGATTTCAATTTTCAAAAATGAACGTTGGTGTGATTAGCAATGCGATCGAAACAACGCGATTTCGATCGAACGATAGCTGGGCCAGTATGCCCAAAGCGATCGGATCAATTTTTGATTCAGGATTTCAATTTTCAAAAATGAACGTTGGTGTGATTAGCAATGCGATCGGAACAACGCGATTGCGATCGAACGATAGCTGGGCCAGTATGTCCAAAGCGATCGGATCAATTTTTGATTCAGGATTTTAATTTTAAAAAATGAACGTTGGTGTGATTAGCAATGCGATCGGAACAACGCGATTGCGATCGAACGACAGCTGGGCCAGTATGCCCAAAGCGATCGGATCAATTTTTGATTCAGGATTTCAATTTTCAAAAATGAACGTTGGTGTGATTAACATTGCAATCGGAACAACGCGATTGCGATCGAATGACAGCTGGGCCAGTATGCCCAAAGCGATCGGATCAATTTTTGATTCACGATTTCAATTTTCAAAACAACGTTTGATGTGATTTTTTTATTTTTGGCAGGCTACCTCCACCGCAAGGTGGGGGGTAGAATGCCCAATATATTACTACTCAAACGCATTCAGCATGCTTATAATCAGATTCTGAAATTACACTATCTGTCATAGAGTTATAAAAACATTCCCGTGGAGGTAAAGTTTCCTCTTCATAGGAATTCCAGCATGTCATGTATTCATATGGATATACACCCTTCCCTCTAAGTAGAGAAAAGTGGTCTGAAATGGGGAAAAAGCGGTGTAAATGTGCAAAGTCATCATTATTTAAATCGGCTGCAAGTTTTTCCAAACTGGTTCCTAAAAATTTAAAAGAATCAACAAAACGAATAGGCACGAACTCATCAGGACTCGTTTGTAAAAATTTTGTGAACGATATATAGTTCTCTTTGTTTTTCGCGATAACCTTTAACCTGCCTGGCATTTCTCCTAGCTCGCGTATAAACAAATGAGCATCATACCCTGACAAATTGTGAAAGAATACTGGTATAAACTTTGGTAAACGAAACTGAATATTACAGAAAGAATGAGCTGCTCCTCTAAATCGTCCCGTTAAATGACAGTGGTCTCTTACTGCATCATCTAACAACAATTTATTGCAAAGAAAACAATACTTCGCTTCTAAAAACTTTTTTTCTTCTTCGAGCATAGGAATAAACGGTGCTGGGCTTTTGTAAATATTATTTATTTCCACTACATCCTTTTTCAGATAGTTAAGAAATTTAGTAACGCAGTCTCGTCCACGATAAGTTTCATATCTGTTGAGAGAACTATCATATGAACATATGATATAGTAGGCAAATGCAGCAGGTACGTGTCGTTGTAATGTAGTAGTACATTTTGAGCTAACCCTCCCACTTGGTTCCGGTTGCAATAAAGATTCGAAGTCTGCGTAGATAACAAAGGGCATATCCTGCATTCTTTCAAAATTTTTAAATTGAATATAAGTACCGCGATCAGGTAACACTGTCGCGACGCCGCCACATACATGATTATGAAGTTTATCTTCAGTACGAAAAAATATTAAACACTCTTCACAGAGAAATATTTTTCCGTTATGTTTCGTTAGTTGTTTTTTTAGAAGGCGACCTAAATTTTTTATCAAGCAATAATGTGTTTCATTACCTTTTTCTAACATCAATAAATTTATATGATGTTTACATTTGTTTGCAGTTTTATAAAGAGGACCTACAATATCTCTATTATTCCTTAAACCAAAAATATTAAGACTTATGTTCTGGTTATTTTTTTCAAATGTTTTTATATCAGAGAGCCCTACAGGAAATGTCATATTTTTTATGTTTAGTATTTCTTTAAAATGAGGATACGATGATACACGATCCGCATTATTTTTACAGGAAATAACGCTGCTATTATACTCCATAAAAAACAGCAATTATCTTTGTTTTTAATATTAACGCATGCTCGTTTAAGTTTTATATTTTTCGGTAATTCAATAAATCCTGATGCTCTCAGTGGATTGTATTTGTTTATGTTAACTTCTAAATATAAGTTTCGAAGGAAACTCCAGCCACTATCTCTTTCTTGAAATTCTTCGATTTTTTTTCCTATCGTATGTAAAATCAGTGAAAATATTTCGTTAAAATCATAGCTCTGATTCAGAATCATATTTCGCGTTGCAAATGATTTAATCTCGCAAGTATCATTTTTCGGTAAACAAAATTCAGTAAACAGCTCGAAGTTAGCTTTAATTGAACCAAAAGCAGCCCTTCTTGCTTCGAGAAGTTGACAGACTCGCCTGCGAAGTTTACTCAAAAACAGAGTTGGAGCGTCGTGTGAACTAGCTTCGAGATCTCGCACTCTATATGAAGCAATCCTACTACGAAATGCAGTGCTTATTTTTTCGATATATGAGTTTATTTGAACTGAATTATTATTTTTGTGTACGATGCTACGTAAATGAGCAGAAAAAGCTTTACTTAGGATGCTTATTTCACACACTGAACAAAATATCAATCTTTGCCGCATTTTGATTTGTGTATCAAGTTGAGTGAAAAGATAAATTCTAAATAAATAGACTGGTTTTGTTTAATTCTTAATTCTTAAGCTTACAGCGTCATGTATAGGCATCGACCTAGAAATTGCTTTACCACCCTAAGGTTTAATGTTAGTTGTACGGCTTAAAACATTAAAGGCTATTTGCACTTGTAAGTAAATATGTCAATCTGTCTTATTGTTTTGATAAAAAGGAATTGTAATAAAAATGGTAAAGCACTTACTTGACCTACTATACATAAATCTTTTATTTCTTTCTATCTGCGAAAAAAGTTCCTTCCGCACTAAAATCTTTTTTACAAATTTTTAGAATTCTATTTACGTTATCCACTACGGGTGAATTCGAATCCAACCTATATTTCAAACTAACTAAAGCTTTCTCCCAACGATCGAGTGCGTTAACGTTCTTAATATCATCTACATTGTAAAGTTTTAATTCTAAGTACAGGTCACCTTTCAATGAGGTCATACGTCGCACTCTTCCGCCGGGAACGCGTCGATTCAGCACCGACGTCAGAGCTCTGTCAGTTTCCGCACTACGCTGCACTTCCACATCTTCTTCGTCCGCGCACTCCCAAATCCACCCACTTTTAGCGCCTGGCTTCGGTTTGCAAGCACCTAGTTTTTTTGATGGACCCCTTTTCCTGAAAATGCAGAAGAAAACATTATATAAATAATACAACAACGTAAGAATTAAAAGTACGCTTAGATTTGAGAGACTCGTATCAGCCGAAAGACGTCCCCTGCTAAACATAGACCTCCCCCAAGGCTCGCCACAGATCAGCCCCGCGCCATCCGCATCCAATGCGTTCCCGCCACCTTCGCCAGGTCGTCGCTTCATCTTGTTGTTGGTTCTTCCTACCCCATCAGTCGTCAGTCCTCACAGTCAGAAACCTCGTATCATTTTTTAGGTAATGTCGCACAAAAAACTAAAAATAATTATGGCATGAAAAAATAAAATAAATAGACTGGTTAGGTACGTACCTTGCTGTAGTACACTCCTCTTCACTTTCACTTTGTTCCGTTTTGGACCGTTTTACACTTTTTTCTTTCTTCGGCTTAGGTTCATGAACAGTTTTTCTTTTTACTACAGTCTTCGGTAGCACCTTTTTACTGAAATTATAAATATGAAAATAAATAAACTAAAATTCAATCACAACACGCATAGAACCATATACATATTTTTACCAATAGTAAGCTACAGTAACCCTCATTTGGCCTTCTCAGGTGTGTGCAGCTTTTCTCGCGATGTTTTCCTTTACTGAAAAGCTCATGGTAAACTTCAAACGTAATATTATCTATCTAATACCTTTAAACGAGCAATTCTTGTTTACATTTAATCAGGATCTCGGAAACGGCTCCAACGATTTCGATGAAATTTGGTATGTGGGGGTTTTCAGGGATGAGAAACTGATCTAGCTATGTTTCATTTTCAGAAAATCGCTTTTACTCGTGTTTTCCGGCTATTTTTGTTTGCATTAGAATACAAAGCTAAATTTCGCCGGCTTCGAGCAGATCAAAATAACACAGTAGAAATCGGGTGGTCGCAGATCCAGCCGACCTCGGTTCGATTCCACGTTTTTTTTTTAAGGTTTTTAGTTTTTTTTTTAAGTTTATTTTTCATGAGAAAACGTCAAGTTTCTTCTTTTGTGAGAAAAAGTTACTTTTTGTGAGAATAAGTATTATAGGGAACGTGCAGTAACTATAGGCAGCAGCACTAATGCGACAGAAGAGACACTATGCAGACAGTAAATCAAACTTATCAAGGTAAAACTTTCAAATTAGGGGTGTAGGGCGGGGTGAGTACGCTTAAGTGTGCGGCGTTAAGCTATTGGCTCGCCTCTGTCAAGTCTGTCATACGCGTCCTCGTCGCCCTCAGCTCGCCGACGCACGGGCTTGGGGGCGAACCCATTTCATAGGGCGTCATTCGTCTGCTGCGCGGGACGATTTTTAGGGAAAAAAAATAAGAGTTGGCCAACCTATTCCCCTCCCTGGTTGGTGTTTATTGCGCATGAGTCTGGGGGAGGGGGAACGGAGATTGAATCACGTGTCGTGTTTTTGGTTTTTGTTTTTCTTTCCGTGGCCTTGCGCAGTAAATATCAACTCCCCCTCACTCCCTTCCCACTTCCCTCCCTTTCCCCCTAAAAAAGGAATTTAGTCAACCCCCTCCCTCTAAGTCGTCTTGTGCAGCGGTCGAGTGATGTCTAATCTCTTTCTTTTTTTGAATGGGTCGCACACCCTGGAAATACTGTGGTCGAAAACGGGCGCCGCATACTACCATCTACCCCGGACTGCTGTAGCTTAGTATGACAGGCCATCTGCCGGGTATAGTGGGTGACCCGGTGGATTTCTATCGCAAATGCCTACCTGCGTGTGTCCTGCGCAGTTGATCGCCGTACGCAGGGATGAAGGAGTCCTGGGGGGGGTTGAGTCGAACGGGGTCGGGGTTTGTAACTCCGGGAGACAACACGCCCTCTTTGGTCCTGATTTCAGGCTAAACGGTAGCCCTGTAACTAGCCACTGCGGGACAATGGACATGCGTAACTGCACGGATGAGCTGGGTGCTTTACGCCGGCGAGATGGGGGAGGGTCCTCTGGGAGGACATGGGGTCCGGCCATGCTGACGGAGCAAGGGTGTTCGGAACAACTGGGGGCCGTGGGATTGCGGTTACCAGCCGGCATCTGTAGTTCCCGATGTCGCGTTTGGAACCCAACTTGCCACATCTACATCTACTGCGTAGCCCCGGTGTCGATACGGCATCCCCAATGTTGCGGGCTCCATGGAGGGTAGGGAGCGCAGTGGGTGAAAACTTTATCTGGAAATATGGACAAACATAGATCCCAGACCCCACAGGGACCTGAAGGGAAACCGTACGGTACTTTACTGGTGGCCGGAACCGCGAAAGCGGGTCCGTCTACTAAGCAGCCCTCACGGGTTCAACCAACACAGCGGGGGAGTGGTACCACGAAAGTGGGACCGCCCTCCTCCACAAGCGGAGGCAAGGCAGCAAAGTCGACCTTGACCTCAGCAAACATACACACACACGGGGGTGGTGCTGCTAAGGCGGCGCCACCACACACAAAGCGCAAGTCCGTGGGTGGCCGAGGGGAAACCGGGAAACCGGAGGAACCAAGGCCGTCCACGTCGACGGCATACTCTACAGGCTCAGTGCCACCTCAGGGTGGCGCTAAGCCAAAGGGTGCCATCCTCGACGTCGCCAGGATACCGGGGCAACCTGGAATCCGCACGGCGGAAGAGGTGGCTGCCCTCCAACGTTTTGACGAGGCGTGGACTCTTGTCGACCGACGACGGGCCAAGGGGAAACCCGGCAAGTCGGCGGGAGGCGCTAGTGGAGCGGGGCCCTCCCAACCAGGGGGTGAACCTGAGCCCAAGCGTAAAAGCAAGAGGCAGCGCCAACGTCAAAAGAAGCGTGCTATGGAGGCGGAAGCTGCCAAGCGCGCTGCGGCAGCCCAAGCCAATGAACCCAAACCTAAGGGGTCCGTCAAGTTCGCGAAGCGGGCAGCAAGTGGCCAGGGTAACCAGGCAGCTGGTCGCACCCAACGCGGCAAGACGCAGGCGAAGTGTAAGGCGGGAGGTGGAAGTACGTCCCGAGCACCGGCCAAAAGGGTGCGCCTCGACGACACTCAGTCGCCTAGGGCTGATCCCAAGAAGCCGAGGCTGGTGGGCGGAACCCAAGTCCCGTATGCAGAGGCAGTGCGGTCGGACTTACTGGTTGCGGTGACAACTGCGACTGGGGAGCCCTTGACTGCACAGGCCGCTGAGGAGATACAGGTCCTTCTACAGGGGCGTCTTCACAGTGACGCCGTAGATGCGACCAATGACGTGCCAGTGAACCCTGTATTTCAGGTTAAACCGACATACGCCAACGGGGCTCTGAAACTGTGGGGTGAGAACCATGAAACCGTGGAATACCTCACACGGATAGTTTCGGAGTTCACCTTGTCCACGGGTACCAAACTGATGGTCAAACGCCAGTGCGACCTCGTTAGGCTGGTCCGCTGCGGCGTCCTACTGCCAGGTAAACAGCCGGATATCTGGATAGTGGGACGTACGCTGCGGTTCCAGAACAAGTGGGCAAGGGTGGATAGCTGGATCCTCCATAAGGTCGACAGACAGGACGATAACACGTTCCTGATCTTCAGCGCTCCTGAGGATGTGGTGCAGACCCTGATTGATCGTGGGCGCCGACTCTGCTATTTGCTGGGGTCGGTGTACGTGAAGTTCCAGGGTCCGAAAGGTAAATTTACCGAGCACCTGCCAACGGAGCAAGACGACCAAGTGGAGGACGCCAATGACGGAGGGCAGGCAGAGGGAGGGGAGTCTGGAGTAATCTCGGGTATCCCTGTGCCAACCCCTGTGATGCAGTCGAGCCCTAAATCCCAGACTGTAGAAGCAGTGGACGAGGAGGAACTGCTTCGGGAGTCGGAGGAGGGGGCTTGTGCAGCGGGCCTGGGCAACCTGGCCATAGGGGGGATAGAGGCGGAGGAGATGGAGGTGCTGTCGGATGATGGCTTGCCCAACTCACCTGTCTTGTAAAGTCCTCCAAGCAAACCTCCACCACAGCGTAACCGCAACGGCTCAGACGCGGAAATGGTTGGAGGTCAACACAACAGCCATTGCACTGATCCAGGAGCCGTGGGTTAGGAATGGCACCATAGGCGGACTCCGGAATGCTGGAGGTAAGATTATTACATATACGGGCCCGGAAAACTCTAGGGCCTGTATTTACATCTCCAGGAATATACATGCGCAAACTCTGACGAGCTTCTGTTCTAGAGACCTGTGCGCCATAAAGCTGCACAGGGCGCAAGACCACAGCCTGCCGGAGATGGTAATTGCGTCGGCCTACATACCTGAAGCTGACGCGCCTCCGCCACACGACATGACACGGCTGATAACATACTGCGAAGAGGCCGGGCTGCAACTTATTATTGGCATGGACTCTAACGCACATCACATCCTTTGGGGAATGAAGACAACAAACGAGAGAGGTAAGCTCTTAGTTGAATATCTGATGACCACTAATCTACAGATCATGAACGTGGGTTCTGAACCTACATTCGTGAACAGACGTAGTAGAACAATCATCGACCTAACACTAGCCACAGAAGTGGCCTCGGGAACCATCTCCAACTGGCATGTATCCAACGAGGCATCATGCTCAGATCACAGATGGATACGCTTCGATGTGCAAGTAAGTACAGTCCCAGTTACCCCTAAGCGTAATCCACGCAAAACCAACCGCGTGAAATATGCTGAGAGACTGGAACAGCTGCTCAGCGAGCAGACATGTCCAAACAGACTCGTGGGAACAGGACAGATAGAAGTACACGTAGGTATGCTAACTGACAAGATTATAGATTCCTACCAAACTGCATGTCCCTTATCAACCCCACCAGACAACACAAGTAAAATAAACTGGTGGGGGCCTGAACTGGAAAGACTCAGGAAAAAGGTAAGGCGGCTTCCTAACAGAGCAATGAATACATGCGCCGATCTGGACTGGGACAGGTACAGGGAAGCTAAGTCCAGATACAAGAAGCGATTGAGGTATAGAAGCACCTATTCGTGGCACAAATTCTGCAGCAGCATAGAGACCTGCGTACAGGCCAACAGGGTAAGGAAAGTCTTAGCAAACCAATCTAGCCAGTTGGGGGCTCCCTGAAAAAGCCAGACAACACCTTCTGAGAACGCCGGAGGAAACAGAGTGCATCCTTGTACAAACGCATTTCCCAGGCTGTCATATCATGCAATCGGTTGATTGGCTCGAGGAGGACGGAGACACAACAGAGGAGCATTGCTGCCGTGCTCAAGCTAAAAGGCGGCTAAGTGACGAAACCAACTTTTGAGTAAACGGCGAAAAACGTCACAAAAATTTCAAATCGATGCTGGTCAATTTCCTTAAATCTTTAGCTATGTTGTCATATACCAAACGGTAGATCTTTTTTTAATTTATGATTTGATTTTAGTTACTCTTGTAATATTATAGTTTTTGTGCCACTAAAAGTCATTTTTTCCTTTATAGTTATGAAAATAAAATAAAATCCTTTTTACATTGCAGTACAAAAAGGCGGTTAACGGATCTTAACTGCTTTATAGACATGTATTTTTTGTTAATGATATAGGAATTGTTTTGAAATAGATAGTTAACTACAATTACGTAACTAGAAAGCAGTTATCTGTTTTAGTGGCATTTTAATCTGGGTTAGTGAGTATAATTGTTAACCCAGTCCATAACTATAAAGCGGCAAAGGGCACATTGCCGCCTTTTAAACTAATTCACTGTTTCTTGTTTACATCCCGATATACTGGAACATAGCTTAAAAGCGGTTAACTTACAAACCTTTTGGCGTCACTGCTTTTTAGTCTTGTACGAGTCCCAATATTTTTTTAAGAATCCTGCAAAATTGGCCGTAACTACAAATTCAAATAAACATTTTACTGTGAATTATTCGTTTATTTCGATGTATGTAAAATCGACATTCAAATAGCTCGTCATTGCTACCATAGTTAATACTTCATTGTGATATTAAAATAGAACAAATATGGCACTCTGCGCAAAAATCAAAAGGATAGTTACAATCTCAAAAAAAAGCAACTTAGTCACAGTAATTTAGAATTATGTCCATTTGAATAATAATATGGTATTAAAAAAAAGGTCATAGGGGTGTAAAGGAGAACCCAGAATCTCAATCTCCAAATGTCAACCTCACCTGCCCGTGGTGCACCCTGCTAGCAACTGACGAGGCTCTGGTGACCGACAGATGGCGGAATAACCATCCAAAAGCAAGTAGGCAAAATTAAGTCGGCCAGCAACGGGCAGCAGCGTTGCTGGTGCAAGTGGCCTAATTCTGCGATTACCAACCCGCCTGCCCAGCGTGGTGATTATGGGCAAAACCTTTTATGGTAGCACAACCATTACCCCGGCCCCCAGTTCTCGGCAGCCCTACTATTCCTGGTTACGGTAGCGGCCATGGTAACGGTAGGGCGGGGGGTGGCATATCTTGGGTTTGTCGGAGGTCCGTAGAGACGGAGAGGATACGATAACCTTAAGCTCCGGTAACCTATTCTACTTTCGGGAGGGCGAACAGCAGTCCCAAGGTGGAGTCGGCTACCTTATCAATAAAGCTCTCTGTAACAATGTGGTGGAGATTGGTAGCGTGTCGGCAAGGGTAGCATACCTTGTACTTAAGTTGACTGATAGGTGCTCCTTGAAAGTTATACAAGTGTACGCGCCGACCTCGGCATACTCCGACGACGAAGTGGAAGCTATGTATGAGGACATAAGTAAAGCCATGAGTAGGTAGATATTAGGGTATCTAGATACAAATGAGATATCTAGATCCCCTAATATCCACTATTCAAGAAGTGAATTACCTACATCTATTCAAAAACTGATTTTACAGTTACCTATTCAAATGCCCAATATCCACTATTCAAAAATTCATTACAAATTCTCATCTTCAAAGCGGTCTGGCAAATGAATAGATATTCATAAGAGATATCTTGTTAATTTAAAGACTCATTCTAAATCCCTTTAATTATAAGCAGTTCAAACGGCTCTATTCATAGTGAACTAAGTTGTTCTGTAAGAGTATGAGGGGAAGTAGCAACGTACGATTTTGTTACCTGATTATAATAAAACAATAATTATTTTAGTCTTAAATTTATTATTATTATTAAAATAACACTTCAGAGAAAGACATTAAAATCACAGAGACTAGTTCCATGCTTTCTTTAACTGTTCTAGACGAATTTTATGATCCCGCATCTTATCCAAATATTCAAAGCAGTAATCATCAAATTTTCGTTTCATGCTCCTAAACTTTTCCATTTCATTTTCGATTTTGATGTAGCCTTCGTTCTCTGCCATATATGTCACACATCGACAGTGACAATAGATAAACGCATGGCAACGAAGACACGCAACGCCATCGACATGAGTATCTGGGGACTCGAAGCATTTGAGCGGGCAGCAGAAATTAACCATTTTGATTTGTTTGTATATAACGATGCAGATGACCTGATACACGTATTGCTACTATGTGAATGAATCAATTTTATAACGAATACAGTATTTATACTGTGGGCTGTATATTAGGTATTTTATATTTTGTTCTTCATAAATATGTTAATTTTCTGTCATAAGGCACCAAGTCTACAAAACATTTATCTTTTCTAATTACTTGCGCAGTTACTTGTAAGCCTGTATAATAAATTTGCAAACGCCTAGTTTGAAAATAACTTGGTGTTATTAACATACCACTATAGTGTTCACCATTTATTATTTTGACTTCATGACAACCATTTAGCTGCCATTTATGAATGAAAACTTGGACGATACTCCCAATTTTGATATCCATTTTAACTGTTTACCATCAATTAAAGGTTCTTAGCCTCACTATTTTCCCAAAAAAGTCGTCATGAAGGATATCAATCCTCAACTGAGGACCACGACCATTCTGTCAAGAGTGTATCGACTTAAAAGAGAAGAAGAAGCTTATCGATGAAAATAAAGCAATATTATTATTATGGATTGAATTTGTTTATTACATAAAAACATTATTATCTATACACCACTTATTTAAATACGATACATTTTTAAAAGCACATATATTTGCATGGTAAATACAATTGTGAATATCCGATGACATTGAATATTTGTCACTAAGTATTTCTAAATTAGGACAATTTGTATCTTCTAAATTATAAACATCATCACATTCTGTTATCTCCTTTACCCACAGTACTTTTTCACATCCTTTTGTATAAATACGCTTATTTTTACAGAAGTCTAATAACAAGCTCTTATAACTACAGTACGGCACATATCCCTCATTCCATAATATTCCCCTATTTTTTTCTAGCCATGAAACTTGTAAACGTTCTTTCTTTGTTAAATAATAAAATGGGTATGGTGGTTTAATCAACAACACAAGCACACTCTTCTTGCAAATAATTGCTATTTCTTTCGGTATAAATTTATTGATTTCGTTTTTAAAACCTTGAACATCCATAATCATGTTCATGATAATTTTCGAACGATGTTACTTAATGGTCGATACTCTATAAGACGATCGTTTATGATCAAACAGTAGGCTGTTGTATTATCGGGTATATCTTTTGAAGATTCGATTTCTAAACGAACGTCCACTGGCCCGGTTTTCAGTGTATCATTTTGTCTTGAACAGTCAATAACGAAAAGTGGAGCTTTTTTCCCGAATGTATCCAACTTAAGCAAGGGATCGATGCTCGTGTTGTAATACGACTGACGAAAATTAGCATACATTTCGTATAATATACTATACTTATCTTGATCAAATTTCAAATTAAGTGAATCATAAGGAAAGTACTGTGAATTTAAAAACAATTTGACATTTGTTATATTACAATGATCAAACACGGATGAACTCTCTAATTTGTTCAGTTTTCTATTAGTCTGCAGACCAAATATAACATATCTTGGTTTTTCTAACTGAGAAGCGGTTTTTACTGACCATGAGTGCTTTGTTGTTTTAGGTAAAAGAGGATATTCATATAAATCCCAATTTCGGAAAGCTAGTTGTATGGATTTATCTTTTTCTAGATTCTTAAGTAGTAATAATCTATTACGATCTGAAACTCTTACATGTGGCACACGCCATTGAATTTTTTGTATGTCTATCGAAACATTATTATTTTTGTCAGTTATAACACTATTTAAAACTGAATTACTTCGGTGAAGTATAAGTTCATGCCTACAATTGATGAGAATTTTATTGTAATCTTCCGCAAATCCTAGTATTTTATTTAGGGGTATAACAGCAGAGAAATGACCATCTTTTTGCTTGGACCCATTTAAATCCCAACCCCACAATTTCGCACTTTTACTTTCTCCTTCATTCATTGAGATGAGAGATTTAATGGTCGTTGTGATTCCAGTATTTTTAATATGATCTATTTCAACACCATTTAGTTCGTATCTTATGTCTTGAAATAAAAACAATATTGGATTATTCGAAAAATTGATTTCTTTTTCTTTTTTGTTTCCGGCTGCATCTACTTCAAATACACTTGCATACCCTTCAATATAAATGGAACTCGCAGATGGTAATACGTAAACGTCTTGCTGATGAATAGGTATTCTGATTTCATCGTTTTCTTTAAAGCTATCATTGTAGGGATTGTAAGTATGGATTTCATAGCTTTCAATAGAATTCTCTTCTTCCTTTGAATGCTGGAAGTTGAATACTGTTTTTTTGTGCATTCGCGAAGCTTTTATTAAAAACGTACATATTGTTTTAATATTAGACAAAGAGCTTTACTTTATTATATATTTTACACCCAATTCTGTACAATGATCGTGAAGGAATGTGCCTCACGGGTTTAACATTTCATTTTATTAATATGTGGCTATTGCATAATAAAGTTATTGTTTATTTATTTATATTGTAACTATTTACTTTTCCAAAATGATTTTAGAAATTTTAAACATAAATGTCCACAGTTATATAAATGGTTTCCTTGCAAATTGCCATAATTATAATGAATGTGTGGTCCCACATAATTTATAAATTCTTTCGGTGGTTTTAAGTTACCGTAACTATCAAAATATTCAATATAATCTTTAATTTTTCCATAAGCTACCCAGTGAGTGCCAGAATTTTTAGAAGAATCTAAATTGATCACACCACATTCTATCGACCATGGTGCGTCTGGTAATTCATCTCTCATAAATACACCACGAAAATGGGGAATTCTTTTCGAGTGCTTTGTAATATCGATATTAGTTAATGCTCTATTGGGTAGCCCGCTATCTAGTTTTTTTTATTTGAAACATAAATTCCCAAACCACTCTTGTACGGTTTAAGATGTAATCCTTTTCCAATACACATTGGCTCTATTTTCATATTACGTCTTTTTAATTGTGCTAGTCGGTTTTTGGCTGACTTGTAATTATTGATAACTTTGGTAATACCAGCAATACCTCCGGCTAGACTTCCTGTGGCAGACAATCCAGCAAAAATAGGAATCAATGGCAGAAATCCGCCGGTTTTAGGTACAGGTATCACTCTCGGTAATGGTACGGGTAACTCAGAAGCCAATTCTTGAGCAGCTGCGTATGCTAATTCAATTAACATTTTCTTGCATTTTGGTTTCAGATTACGGATTTGTTTTTTAGTATGCGAAATAATATTGCTGAAGGTTTTTTTCAAACCAGCTCCGCTTTTCTGAACGGTTGGTAATTCGCCTTTTCTCTTCGCACTGGCCTTGCCGGCATGATCTTGTGTGTGTTTCATTTTCAGTAATATTGGTGAAGCAAATACTTTATTAAAAGCGGTCTTTGTTGGGTAAACATCTAAATGCAAATGATGACATGAAATGTAAATAGCTTATTTATAGGCACAGTATCTTACGATTACAAACGATTTGATTTATCAATCCAGCTGTTTTCACTTGACGGAAGACCTAGCCACTTAACATATACTCTGTTGCCTTTGCTTTTTAAAACTTTTTCAACAAGATATACCTCAGGGTGTGCAGTTTTCTGAATTTCTTGCCCATAGAATGCTCCTAAAATTGGTCTTGACTTTGCGTCTTCTAATAAATATGTAGTAGGGTTAGTATGCTGAACTTTTGTTATTTTGAATATTTCAGTAGACCAATTAGGTGTAAACCCTTTTTCAAAACATCCTTTAAATTTACTTATTCTTACAAAATCTCCAACTACAAATCTGTTGCGAGTCAATACTTTCTTACATAGTGAATTGTTAACGTATCTTTGTTATATAATTTTTTTATTGTTATGATTAATTGCTGCCGGGGGTTTTCCTACTGTTCTATGAAAGGTGTGATTATATTTAAAAACTTTATCTTCAAGGGTTCCATCAATCCATTTATAATTCCCTTTTAAACTAAACTCTTTGTATAAGCTAGTTTTGAGAGTTCTTATAAGTCTTTCTACAATTGAGGCTTTTTTTGTAGAATATGTAGAGTAATGATTAATTTTATACTTTTCAATTTCTTTTTTAAATACATTATTATAAAATTCTTTACCCATATCTGTTTGTAAATTCTTCGGATAACGCCCCTTCGTGAACAATGTTTGAAATTCTTTACAAACGATTTCTTTAGTTTTTTGTTTGAGTGGAAATGCCCAAGCATATTTTGAGAAACAATCGATAATCACCAATATGTATTTGTATCCCGCGTTAAATTTAGATAAAGCCTGCATATCTATCAAATCTGCTTGCCAAAGGTCATCTATATCTTTTAACAATACACTTCTCCGGGGGAAGTTCAGTCTAACGTTCTTATGAATTTCATTAACGACGTCGGCTTTCCGCGCAAGAACTAAAGTCACGGACATAGCTCGAAGAATCGCTAGACTTAAGTGGCAGTGGGCAGGGCACATCGCCCGTAGAACTGACGGCCGATGGGGCCGAAAGGTTCTCGAGTGGCGTCCGCGGACCGGAAGACGCAGTGTGGGTAGGCCTCCAACGAGATGGAGCGACGACCTGGTGAAGGTAGCGGGAACGCATTGGATGCGGATGGCGCAGGGCCGATCTGTTTGGCGAGCCTTGGGGGAGGCCTATGTTCAGCAGTGGACGTCTTTCGGCTGAAATGATGATGATGATGACGTCGGCTTTGCTCATAATGCTTGTTCAAATTTCCTTCGAGTTCCTTTAAAGCAATTATTTTTTCAATAATTTTTATACGATTAATTAAGGTTAGAAACAGCTTTTCTAAATCTACTAGTTTGTCAGAATTCTTCTGAACATTTTTATCAACATACTCTCTACTAAAAAGTTCAAATAACTCTGGTTTACCTGTGACTTTGTTTGCTCCTACTTTACAACTATCAATATTAGTATTTTCTTTTTTCTCGAGATTCATGTCTTACGTTTCTTACATTACAAAGCATAATGATTATATTACACGGATTTCATTATTTTATAATACCAGCTTCCTTTAACTCTTCAATAATTGATATAATTTCATTATCATGATTGTTGTTGCCAGCGTTTTTAGATGCAATTAAGAGTTTCAGTCTTTCAATCAGTTCATTTGGATCGTCCCAATAAATATAATCAGTGTTTTTTTTATACTGTTTTAACTCAGGCAAGTGTCCCCCGATTTTTAGTTCCGGTAACTGTTGCAGCACATCTTTGTTATTGTTATTTATTTGCGAAAAGAAAGGTTTGATGATTGTGCAGTATTTTAATCCTTTGTCACCTTTTAATTGCCCGTTCGGGTCAAAATCCCGTTTGTGTGCATTAGTGTCCATTAACATTTCTTTGTAATCAGTTTTGTCTTTTTCAGTTACAATGTTAAGATTGGGTTTGTTGCGCATTAAAAGCTCTTTCAACCCAGCGGTTAATTCATATGTTTTATTGTTAATGGTAATCATGTATTTTTTTCCTGTTTGAGAAGCATTATTTGTCGAAGATAAACATACAACACTATTTCCCATCATGAGTTTATTATTTTTACTATGAATCCCGAATGGTACATTAAAATCTTCATATATGTTCATCATGTCTTCCTTTTGCAGAGATAAAAGAGTATCGCGACTGTCAATTTCATTTAGAGAACTTTTACGGTTATCATTTGCATATTCATAATATTCTGAATGCAGATTAGAATCTGCGTTAATTATGTCTATAAAATTTTCATAGTCTTTAGAGGAGTTCAAGTCAGCATTAGTTTTATCTGTTTTGGCTGTCATGTTAAAAGCAGGGATAGCCTTTTGCGGTTTAGAATCTGCGTTAATAATTAAATCTTTAAATTGTTTATCGTCTTTAGAGGAGTTCAAGTCATCATTTGCATTAGTTTTATCCGTTTTGGTTGTCATGTTAAAATCCATGTTAATAGCCTTTCGATTGTTGATCAATGTTTCTAGAGGATCTGTAATAGGTTTAAATACTTTTTTGTATTTAAGATTAGCTTCATCTTCATCACATTGAATCATTTTTATTTTTTTCTTTATATTATTCACTGATTTAATGAGTTGTTCTTTTAAATCCATTTCCATTGTACTAACGTATTGCAACGTCCACCGTTTGATGTGAACACTCGACTTCAAGTGAGATATTGAAAATAGTAATTTGCTTTAAATATAAAAATTAAAAGTGAATAAATGTGTCAAATCCTCGTCTATATCTTCCAGTATTTATCGCACAATCTTTATTAATTAATAAAAAACTGAATTGATCTCGCCATATACCAGCACAAAGCTGCTTAAATTTAAGCCAATCTAAATCTGTGTTTACATGTTCATTGTATATATGTCTTAAATTTGTGTCATCTTGTTTGAAAATAATTAACACATTGACATTATCTCTGAGCAATTGTTTCGGTATTTTCGAATAAGTTTGTGATAAATAAAAACAGTCTATCTGCCTATGTCTCCCCATTGCAAAATAATTACGAATATTAATTTGGTTTTCACATGCGACATCATCGAAAATCATAACGGAATTTGTCAAAGCTTCGTTCGGATGAAGAACTTCTTTGCTTTCATTAAATAAAAACAGTCCTCCTCCCGGAACACCTTCCATAACTTGTCTTAAAAAAATATACTTTGGTTGAAATGCTGTCTTAGAGTACAAATAAATATATTTAAACTTTAAACCATTTTCATGTAACAATAAATTTAACATAACGTTTGTTTTACCGCAATTAGAAGGACCGCATATTATGCAGCGGATTGTATTTGGCAACAGCAAGCTATGCTTTACTTTTTCAGTGTCGTTGTTTACTTTAATATTATTTACTTCTAAAGTTTGAGTTTGTTTAACGAACTTCATCGTGAACTGAGAAGGAGTGGCATATTTCTAGCCTTTATATAGTCGTCTATCTGACAGGAACTTAAAACGATTAACACAAAACAAAGAAGATTACATAAGTGTAGAAATTTCTTTATTTGCTTTAGTACAAATTATAATATTAATCATCTTAGAAATAACGCAAACACACTTTACATATAAGAATAATTAAATGTATTAATACATATTATTTTTTTGATCAATAATAATGATGCTCACACTGGCAATAATGTATAAATACCGCAAAGATGCGATTAACAACTAATTAAAACATTGTTTTGTAATGGCCCCAAGGTAATGTATTGATTTTATTTGGAAGAATCTGCCTTTTATCATCAGCACTATTTAATACAGTCTTATTAAGCTCCTGAGAGTATAGTACATGTTTGATTGACTTAATTAAATTCATTTTACATTTTAAATGTTTGGCATTGAATAATGAGTCTTTATATTGTGTTAAAGTAAGGTTCTTAGTTATGCATTTAGAAACACCTTTAGCTTTATTGAGTCGTGTTTTAACACTATTCAAGGAATACAGCTTTGCTCTAAGACCTGCAAATTCTGTAATGATGTCACCTCCAAGTTCGTCTTTAAATAAGCCGGGGATTTTTGCATTCACCCTTTCAATGCTGTAAGGATTATTTAAATCAAAGTTACTAGTATCAAATTCACTCAAATTATTTTTAATATCTCGGTAAACATCCTCCGTGAATATTAAATAAAGAAGGCTATCAGTGTCTGTGTAACAAAGTTTTGCATTCTGACTATATATCTTTTTCATAAAGTCGTAATGAAATTTGTATAGATGCTCTTTTGCGTATTCTAAAACTGAAAATCCAATATAGATAGGTCTGTCGAGCACAATCTTTTCTGGAGTAAATTGAGCAGCTAGAAAATTCTCGGAGAACACTGAAATATTTTTTAGATTAGGGCGAGAGATAAGTGTTTCGGCACCAATTCTCTTTTTTGTAGCATTATCTGTATCGTTCCAAATTGTGATCAGTTTAACATCTACTTGTTTGCGTCGGTTTTCAATAGTTTTACCAAAAATAGCATTATTCATGAGCTTAAAAAAGTCTTTTTCAAAAACAGACACGGAGGCTTGCCGAAGATTCGTATTCAAATCGATGTATTTCTGTAGAAAATTCGACTGTCTAAAGCTTAGTATACGATGAATTTTTCTTAAGATTAAGCCGTTTCTCAAAATTTCTTTCAAGTGAACAAAGTGAATAACATAGTTATATTTATCATACAAACTTGCTATTAATTTCGGAGATTTCCCTCCAGGAGGAATAAATTTCTCCGGAGCGAAGGGTAAATCACAGTGTAAGTCGTGCAAGTTTTCAGGATATTCTAGATCTACTTCCAAAATAAAACCAGTGTCTCCATTTTCAGATACTGTGAAAATATTAAACTTTTCAATTTCATATTCATTTAAAAATTTAAATTCTGAATAAGGTAAGCTTTTAGTCATCGCATGCCCGTACAAATTATTACAATCTAAATATATCAAATACGATGACGGCTTGAAATCATCAAATTCTGGTAAATATTTGTTATTGGCTTTAGCATATCGCTGTGAACACTGAACTAACCCTCCACGTATCCCTCTTTCTAACATTTGATATATTTCCAAATCATCTATTAAGTCAAGTTTAATGCCTGTCGAAAGTAACATAGCGTCCCAACTCAAGCTGGGTGATGTTATGTAATAGGCCGGATCTAGTTTGTAAAATTTTAAGCTCAAGTTTCTGAAATTTTCAAATACATCACATAGCAATAAAACATCACATTTAAGGTACAAGTCGGTATATTCACCGAGATTATTAATATTAAATGTATTCCAAACCGATTGCGCATGATGAAATTCCGCATCACTTATGTCCTCCATTTTCAAATTATTGAAAAAATGTTTTTTAAAAGGTAGTGCAGTTTCTCCGTATTTTTCCCAAGAGTCCATGTAATCATACGGATAAATACCTTTAGATTTTAATAAATGCAGGTGCGTGTTTTCAAAATTCTCAGATAAATGTATAAAATCTCTATCAGACAAATTTTTACTTAACAAGTCTAAACTTGTGCTCAAAAACTGAAATGAATCTATAAATTTAATTTGCAGTGGACGTGTACAGCCTTTTATGTCTATGTATTTGGTAATTGTGAGGTATTTTTCTTTAGTTTTTGGTATAATTGTAACTGGACCATTGTATTTCGCTAATTCTCTAATAAACAAGTGCGAGTCATAGTTAGTTAAATTATGAAAGACCACAGGTATGAATGGACACACTCGTAGCATTAAATTACAATGTGAATGAGCGGGGCCTCTATATTCTGAAGAAACGTGGTCGTGATCGCGAACCTTGTCATCGAATAATAGATGACCACAAATATGACACATTGTGGCATTCTGATAACTAATTTCTTGTTCTTTGGTTAAAGGCATCATAGGATTCTTGACATTTAATATCTTATGAATACATTTCGCATCTTCAATCAATCTTTCAATAAACACTTCAACACAATCCGAACCCCTGTAGGAAACGAACTTGTTTAAGCTCGGGTCATGTGAACAGCAAACATAATATGCAAAACATGAAGGTTGATGAACTTTTAATTTTCGAGTATTTCCAGTACTATTCTCTGTACAATTAACTAATAAGCTTTCGAAATCAGCGTATATAACGAAATTGATTTTTTGTCGTCTCTCAAAATGCTTAAATCCGATTGTACTATTTTTTTCAGGTAAGACTGTCAAAACTTGGGAGCAATCATGTGCTGTATATTTAATTTCGGAAGAGAAAAACCGAAGACATTTCTCGCACATGTACATTTTTCCTTTAGATTTACTAATCTGTCGTCGTACTAATCTTAAGAGATCTTTAATGAGGCAGTAATGACCTTTAATCCCATTTTCAAAGTATAATAAATTGATGTGATTATTTTTCTGATTTTTAGATAAATATAATGGACCAGTTACTGTACTCTGTTTGCTTAATCCATAAATGTTAATACTGATATCATTAGAAGCCTCAAACAATTGAATATCTTTGCACGATGGAGGAAAAGTCATACCGTCTGTTTTAAGGACAGTTGAATAGTGAGGATATGAACTTGTTTTGCATACATTACTCTTGGCAGGAAACAATGCTGCAACAATACTCCATAAAAAGCAGTGCTCGTCTTTATTCTGTATATTCAAACAACTTTTACTATTTTTGACAACTGATGGCAGCTCTATGAATGTACCACCTCTCATGGGGCAATATTTATTTATATTTAATTCTAAATGGCTTACTGAAAGCAGAGACCACCCAGATTCGCAATGTTCAAATTCTGAAAGTTTTTGTTTAAATGTTTCTAAAGCATTCAAATATAACTCATTAATATCAGTATTGTTAAAGATACAATCAAACTTTGTACTGAACGATTTTAACTGTTGTGTTTCTGACTGCGGTAACACAAAATAAGCAAACAGTTCCAAATTCAATTTTAAGCAGGTGTGTTTTTGTAATGATAAATTTATAACTTTAAAAACATCACTTTTGCAGTGGCACAGGAACGCCTCGGGTGTGAGGTTCTCGACTTCCTGTTCGGGGTTTATGCGATAAGCCACAATTCTGTTCTTAAATGCAGTTGCAATAATGTCAATATTTCTAAATTCAGTCTTTAACAAACAATTCTTTTTATGTATATTTGTTCTCATATGATATTGATACTTTTTTTCTGGAACTTCAACATTACATGTTTCACACCGAATCACCTGGGGCTCACAGGATATAGCTGTAAAGTAAAATGAAGGCAAATAAAGTTATAAGTACTTATTTATTTATTCATATACTTTGGTATGCGGTTACAGTTTAACATTAAATATGTATTCAGTTATTAAAACATTTTTTAATAATTATACCAAGAAACTCAAATACTTACTAAACGTTTACTAAACTGAATTAAATGTAGGTAATAAGAATAAGTAATACATTTTGGAATGGCTCAATAATAATTACTAGTAAAAGTTGGTGGGCAAAGCTTGAACTCTTTTCGCGTGGCAGCAATAAACTCAGTGAGATGGGACCAAGCCTCAGTACCAGTGTTAGTTCTATTTTTAATAGTCACGATGCTATGCCGCCACCTATTCATGGGTTGTACATTTTGAATCTCATTACACGAATAGACTTTAAGCTCTATGTAATGAGATCCTGTTTTGGTTTCGTTTGATTGACGAGAAGTACCGTTTGCTAGCCTTCTTGTCATATAAGAGTAAATAGGTGTACCCTTCTTTGGTTCGGATGGAACCGTGCCGTCGTCTTCGTCACTATCACTTCCAAACAAGTCTGACATCGATGGCTTCATAACATCAGAGATGGGTTTGATAACGGTGGTCTTATTTTTCTTGGGGGCACGTGCCTCGCTGGTCTTCCCGCCTGAAGTCGAAGCCGTAGGCGCGCAACGCTCAGTACTCACGGCCCTCATACGCTTGCTGGATGATTTCTTGGGCTTGGGCTGCACTGCTTCAAACTCGCTGTCAGAAGCGAAAAGCTCAGCATTCGACCTGAAAATGAAATATTTATTAAATTAGCACACATACAAAAGAAACTTTACAAGCTACATTTTAATTAATAATAAAAAAATAGGTAGGATGCTTTTGAACTAACCAAAACGTTTTAATGACTTATCGGCTATCTGAGATGTCATACTTAATCACTAAATTCAATCACCTCGAGTAAATGACGAGACGACCAATTACAATACAATACAATAACACTTTATTGTACGCCATATAGTAAGTAACACAGAAAACAAGTACCTACATAGGGAACATTTTTCAAGGAAAACAATCGGTGGCCTTATCGCTTCAGACCGATCTCTTCCAGGCAACTTTTTAAGACCATTATAAGAATATGATCGCTAGCTTATATTTTAAGCTAAATGGTGATTACAGTTAAAGTACTTATTAATCAATCGAAGATCTATTTGAGTGGGAAAAGTTCTAAATTGCTGAATAAAACACATAGTTATCCGTAAGACTGCTCGTAGTTAGTGCAAATAGGATTATATATATATATATATATATATATATATATATATATACCCTTTATTATGAATGAGTGCAACGTGAGACTACGACATAATACAGATCATAAACATCTGTGATTCGGGTAACAAACATTTGTATAGGTTCTCTACTGCGGGGTAATACTTACATACATACATACATTAATTGAATGAATAGATGATTATTAATTTAAATACATGTTTAATATAGAATAAAGCCTGGATGAGGGCGGTTGAGGCCCTGTGCTCCACGAGGAGTTAAAGGATCAATCATCATCATCATCATCATCATCATCATCATCATCATCATCATAGAATGAATAATTTCACTCAACACAAACTAATTGTCTGAACTAAATGAAATAATGTATTAATCGAATAAAACATTAATTGAATTTATAGATGATCATTATTGTTAATAGATGTTCAATATAGAATAAATGATCAGTAATTTAAAAAAGAGTCAGCATTTATCACTAATGTCTTGAAGTAAAGGATCTATTCGAATCGATCAGTGGTTTCAAATCAAAGAATAAGATAAATTTACTTACATGTCAGTAGAATGGGTTTTCCTGGGTAGATTCTGGAGTTAGCTTATTAGTGTCCCGTAGGATGGTGATCTGTGTAATGGTGTTGAATCCCGAATGCTAGTTTATATAGAGCCCAATCCACGTCACGAACTTCCATATTTGTGTTGAAGGTACAATGCGAAGAAGCACTGTCAGCATACATCCAGAAAAGAAACGCTGTGTAATGAAAATTCATAACACTATTTTGTGTTATTTTCAAATCTATTTCCTAGTGCATAAGACATCACATATACGCCAGAGCCATATTTATTACTTTGTGCTTCAAGTAAGAGCCCGTTCACACAGAGACATTCGATTCTTTACGGGAACCGTTCTGTAGGATCCGATTTAGTGGTAACAGTATTTCAATGCACGCGTTCACACAAGCATACGGTTAGATCCGGCAATAAAACGGATCCTAAAAATGCGTCATCCGATTTGCGGTCACAAATCGGTCCGGTCGTTCGATAAAATTGCGGATCCGATTTAGTGGTAACAGTATTTTAATACTTGTGTCCGGGGCGAAGGATCCTACAAACCGGACAGTCATGTGAACACGCTATCCGGTTTTGCAGTCCGATAGTTAGTAGATCCGACAAAACTTGAAGCTGTGTGTACGGGCTCTAAGCATACTAGCATTTTCCTGTGTCTCCGCTTAGTAATATTATTTAACACTTAGTATCGGGCTTATCTGTTATGGAATAAGACCCACTCGTATACATATGTACGCCCTAATATTTTATTGAACGGACAGACAAACCTTATAATTTTATGTGTGAATGTAAACACAGACGGAATCAACTTACTACTGTCGCGCAACGCTCCATATGACTTTCCTTATTTGAATTATTGACTTCATATCCCATAAATAATCTATTTTGAACTTTAACAACACAATTCTGGTCAAATATATAAACCCCTGATTTAAGGGTCAAATCAGTCTTAAAATCATTTTAAAAGTGAGCAGTCTTCTTACGAAATGTCGGTAAGTACCTAAATAATTTCTGTTTAAAATTATACGTGTTTAAATTCAATAGTTTATAAATTGCTCCAAGTAAATATATAATTCTATTTATTAAAGTGTTTATAATTATAATTTTAATTCTATTAGAATACACATAGAAGCAATAAGCCACTAGCGTAGCTTATGCGCGCGGCTTCGCCTCGTGAAATAAAATGCTAGTTCTCTAGTTAGTAGGGTATTTACCTCAATGATACGCGAGGTATATGTCTACCAAATTTCAAGTATCTATCTAGCTCCAGTGGTTTAGGATGTGCGTTGTCAGTGAGTCAGTCAGGCACGGTGCTGTTTTAGAGGAATAAATAGATTCTTATTAGGTTATCCCCAACTGACGAATTAATGGACATTTCCTAACCATTATTTTATCAGAGATTTCATTAAAGAAAGGTGTTTATTAATTAAAATGATTTCTTTCCATTTTAGGATACATCGGAACATCTTTTCAACTTTATACCGGACGCTGCAGCACAAAGAAAACCTGCAGCTGAACGCCGCCTGGGACTTAAAAGAAGAGCAGAGCCCCCAGTCTACTCATTTATCAAAAAACCGCATCGGGATGGTGCCTCAAAAATAATAAAAATCGAGATATTTAATGGTGACCGAATAGAAAATGGGGACCAAATGTGTAATTGTAATGCAGAGCTATGCGCACAATACGTCGTGAAAAATATGCTTTTAGACAATGTGTACGAGGCAACACGTGACGTTTTAGATAAGATTGAGAGCTCCATATCGGCGGGCTCGACCAATAATTATACAATATTGTAATAGTAAATTGTATTAGTTTGCCGTACCTAATCAATAGAACCTATGATTGTATAAATAGATTACAGTAAGGTAATTATTTGTATACCTAATATATTTACTATGCATAAATTTGATAACTTTTAACTATTTTTCTTTCTGTAAATAAATAATATCTGACATATAATTTTTGTTCATTTATTCATATCCTTAACCACAGAAGCTCATAATTAATTAATATGTCATATCATATTCAGCCATATCAAATTTGGGTGCCGGCCGGAATCGAACCGGGACTCATAGGCACAGGCACTCGTTAAACATGCGTAGTTAATCTATCGCTGTATCAATAGCTCAACAAAACCTTTTAACATACTGGCTCTATAGGTACCTACAATGGTGCTATAATTAAACAATGATAAGGAATGCAGCACGCTTCCAAACGTGGAATGCTTACATTGCATTTTATACCTACATAACAACAAGACTTTAGTCTCTGATGTGTATTTATCATCAAGTGCTGATGTGAAACACAAGCAATACGATTTCTTATTGCGATGCATTACAATTTACAATTTTAATAATTGTTGATTAAGATTCTTAAATAGATAATATGAAAGACGAGTTGTACAAATATATTCTTTATAATTCATTAACATCAATATCATCATCATGTCAGTCGAGAGACGTCCACTGCTGGACATAGGCCTCACCCAAGGCTCTCCACTTAATTATACTTAAGTAGGTAACTGTAATAAAATTAATAGATAACACGAACATACTAATCAAATTCTCTAAACGTATTTAGTATAAAGTTAAGTTGGTAATGACTTTTCGCATAGATATGGAATTACTTTTCAATATAAAAAAATGAGATGAATAATCGAATAAAATATAAGTTTTCGCATTTGAATACATTTAAGATCAGTTTTTAAATAGATGTAATTGACTTCTTTAATGGTAGATATTGGGCATTTGAATGACTGTAAAATCAGTGTTTGAATAGATACTTATAGGTAATTCACTTCTTGAATAGTGGATATTAGGGGATCTAGATATCTCATTTGTATCTAGATACCCTAATATCTACCTACTGCCATGCATAGCACCAACAACACATTACAGCGTTGTTATGGGAGACCTCAACGCTAAGGTGGGAGTACAGGCATGCGACGATTCGACTATCGGACCGCACGGATTTGGAGTTAGAAACCACAGGGGCACATGTTGGTCAGCTTCCTGGAAAGCCAAAACCTTTTTCTAATGAATTCTTTCTTTAAGAAGGGGCCTTACAGTAAGTGGACTTGGAGAAGCCCCGACGGTAAGACGCGAAATGAGATCGATTTTATCATGACGGATACAAAGCATATATTCAGGGATGTCTCAGTGATCAACAGGTTTAACACAGGCAGTGATCATCGACTTGTTCGAGGCACTCTGAATATACCTACGTCATAAGCTGGAGAGAGTCCGCATGGTGAGATCTGTTTTGCGTCCAACACAACTCTTGTTGATTTGTTGGAAACCACCGACGATGTTGATAAAGAGGCCGACCAGTTGGTGAGGACGATTCGGGATGTGGGAACAACGTGTTTCCCAAAGCAGCGAAGTATACAGCAGTCTAAACTCTCTCGCGAGACTCTGGAACTCATGAGGCGGCGACGAGAAATGGCGGCGCAGACTGTTTCGTTAGGTGAAACAGAGCTCTCCAAGCATGTTAGAAAGCTGATAAGGCGAGATCTCCGTAGCTCCAATACTCGCTCTATTATGGAGGTAATAGAGCGCAACCGGGGATCGAAAGTCTTTCTACAGCAACTTGGAAGGAGCAACCTAATGAAACTAAAAACTGCAAATGGCCAAACCATCACCTCTAAGCCGGAAATCCTCGCCGAAATTGAGAGCTTTTATGGACAGCTGTATGCTTCCCATGCTGCACAGCCTCTTCCCGATCCAAGTCACATCAGAGCCTCACTAACACGCCACTACAGATAATTATCCCGGACGTCGAAATGAGCGAGATTAGGATTGCCCTGGGGCAGCTTAAAAACAACAAAGATCCGGGTGAAGACGGAATTAGAAGACGGAAGACGGAATATTAAGTATGCGTATTGTTGATCGAAGTTGCAAAATGTCAACTCAATCGGTAACCAGGAAGTGGGTCAAATTTAACGTACAAGATACATACCTACAAAGCCAATCACATGCTTTGTGCAACCACGGTTGCCAATTTATTTATTTATTTCAATCATATTTATTCCTTAAGTCAGTAATGACCTTGTTTGAAATCACTTGTCAATAAATGATAGTAATTGGAAAAAAAGACACGTGAGTGGCTAATTGTAATATATGTACATACTCTACTAGTCAACCGAGTACATTACAAATCTTGTAATACTAATTCTAATTCTGCGATTACACAAAAAGAAAATATGTAACTTACAGACCTCATAATATGTTTATTGGCCATAATGTTATTTGGTGGGAATGCGTCGCCGTCCGCCCGCGAAACGTCTTCCTACACTAAGAGGTTACTGCACATTGACACATCTACTTCTTTATTATGGTAAGTTTTCCGGTTTAGCGAGGGTACAGAAGAAAGAGGCAGGCGTAGTTAGCTGCATTTTAGTCATGTATTGTAGAATAGCCCCCTTTTAGTTATGCAAACAATTAAATAAAATATGTCGTTTACTTTGCGCACGGACAAATGCCGCTTTCAACCGTAGGTTTTTTACTGGAATTGTGGCATGAATACAGGACTAAAAGGCGGCAATGTGATTTTAACTGCTTTTTAGTGATGCATTGTCGTATAATCGCCTTGTAGTCAGGTATCAGCTAAGTATTTTATTCAATGAAACCTAGTTAGATAGCGGTTAAAGACGTTTAGCCGCCTTTTAGTGTACCCAAAAATAATAACCGCTTTTAAGCTTGGCATTTATAATAAAAAAGGAAAAACAATCCAAACGTTAAAGTACTTTAGTAGCTTTTTAGTTAAGTAAAGTGGTTTAGTCGCCTTTAAGCATAGCAAAGTCCATTTTTTATGTATTTAGCCGCTTTTTTTGAAAAATTATTTTCGAAACGGTAAAAGATAGAAAAACCGTTCCTAGACAGATCGATAGAGATTTTTTTTCTAAGCAGAATGGTATTGAAAAGTCGAAATTGACCAAATGTCACTTAGCCGCCTTTTAGCTTGAGCACGGCAGATTGGGATTATGCACTCAAGGTAGTAAGTCCATCAAAGGTTGAATGGGCTATCAACAGCTTTAACTCCTTCAAATCTCCAGGATTAGACGGGGTCTTCCCAGCACTTTTAAAGTGGGGAGGTAACCGTCTGATCCAAAGGCTCACCACCGTTTTTGTGGCCTGTTTGGCTCACAGATATGTACCAAAGCGATGGAGGGAGGTAAAGGTAATTTTCATCCCCAAACCGGGGAAAAGTGACTACTTAGAACCCAAATCTCACAGACCTATTAGTCTCACGTCATTCCTGCTGAAGACCCTAGAAAGGCTGTGTGACCGGGATCTGAGAGAAAATGCCCTAGCTACAGTGCGCCTACACTCACACCAACATGCGTACAGTCAAGGTAAATCAACAGAGTCAGCTCTACATGCAGTGGTCAGCAAAATAGAAGAGGCCATTGAAAACAAATCAATGTGTCTCGGCACCTTCATTGACATCGAAGGAGCTTTTGACAAGACCAACTTCACCAGCATCACGTCGGCCCTGGTCAAACACGGAGTGCATCCGGTATTGGTCGACTGGATAGGTAACATGCTCAGTAAAAGAGTCGTCAAACTCGCGTCATCTGAGACACAACATGCACTGGTAGCCAGAGGATGTCCGCAAGGAGGGGTGCTTTCCCCACTGCTGTGGAACTTAGTAGTTAATGACCTCATAAACAGACTGAACCAGCACTACTACTTCACGATCGGGTATGCTGATGATATTGCTATTTTAATTAGCGGCAGAGTCAGCAGTACCGTGTGCGATGTTACGCAGCAGGCGCTACGAATTGTGGAAAGTTGGTGCGTAGACAACGAACTGACCGTCAATACCAGGAAGACGGAACAGGTAATGTTTACTAAAAAACGTCTACTGGGCAGCTACAACCCCACTAGACTGTTTGGTACGGAGCTACAGTTCAACTCGGAGGTAAAGTATCTGGGAATCATTCTGGATAGTAAACTGAACTGGAGCAACTATCTCAACAGCAAGATCGACAAGGCTACAATAGCCTTCTGGCAGTGCCGCAGAATGATAGGTAAAAGGTGGGGACTATCCCCGAAAATCACTCTGTGGCTGTACCAGTCCGTCATCAGGCCCATTATCAGCTACGGTGCAGTGGTGTGGTGGCCGAGAACAAAGCTGATCACCGTTGAAGCAAAGTTGCAACGACTTCAAAGGCTGGCTTGCATGGAGACTACGGGCTGCATGAGGACTACTCCGCCTGCGGCCCTGGAAGCCCTACTGAACTTGCCGCCGCTGCATCTGTTTATCCAACAGGAAGCGGGAGCGGCTGCGGTAAGACTCAGGAAGCTGACCTATGGAGGAACGTGAATGTAACACACACAGGAATACTGGGTGTACTGGTAAATAGGGAGCCGCTCATCAAAGCGGTCACCGACAGGATACCTAAACAGTACGTATTCGACAAAAAATATAGGATACAATTACACGAAGACCCAGGGGAGGGCCTCAACCTCAAGGAGTTGAGGATCTTCACAGATGGATCGAAAACGTCAACAGGTACAGGCTCTGGAGTACATTCAGAGGACCTGAATATCAACATCTCATTGCCATTGGGGATCCATAATACCGTCTTTCAGGCGGAATGTATGGGTATCATAATGGCAACAAAAGCGATTAACTCCAGAAAGGTACAGGGTTTTCCAATCCGTATACTGTCTGATAGCAGATCGATCTTGCAAGCCCTGCAGAGCAACACTATGACATCGGGGCTAATATACGAATGCCATCGAGCTCTGACGAAGGTAAGTGAGACAAACACCATTACCCTTCAATGGATAAAGGGTCACAGTGGATCGCGAGGCAACGACGCGGCCGATCGACTGGCGAGGGAGGGATCGGAGTTGAGGGTCTATGGACCTGAACCCATTCTGCCCCTGCCTTTTGGATGGTTGCGCGGCCAGTTGCGCCACAACACCAAGGTAATGCACCAAGAATATTGGACAAACCTAATAACCTGCAGGCAGACCAGAGAAGCTCTTCCGAAGATCAACCCCGGATTATCCCGCAAACTTCGCGGTTATGGAAGAACTCAGCTCCGACTATTGGTTGGGGCTCTAACTGGACATGCCTTACTTAACAAACACTTACACAATTTAGGTGTTACAGACAGCCCCCTATGCAGAGCGTGCATGGAGGCGGAAGAAACGGCCTCACACGTCCTGCTGGAGTGTGTTAGTGTGGCGAGCTACAGGGCACTACACCTCGGGACACCGAGGTCGCTCCAGGAAGTTGTCGGCAACGTGAAGGGTCTGCTAGGCTTCCTTATGGAGTTGGGCTGGCATGAATAGTGCCTACAGCCAGTTACGCAAAATAGGCGCGTAAAAGACGTCGAGTTGCGGAAATTAGCCCGTTATTACCTATTACCTATTAACATTCAAATTGATGGCATCCTTATGGCACCAGTTGGCAGCACCGTCTATGTGCACGTTCCCTATTGGGAGCACAGAACAGGAAAAACCGGTTGTCTGTAAAGTCGGTTTACGGATGATAGTTTAACGTGACTCACCCCTCCACCCACTCCGGTGTTTTTGTCAAATATCTTGAAAACGGTGCATCCTACGGCAAAATCAATGAAATTTTCATCCCCCCTTTGATACCACCGCACTCCCTCCCACGCATACCCCCGCACCCCTCCCCCTCTCACCCCCCCCACCCCTCCGGTGTTTTTGTCAAATATCTTGAAAACGGTGCATCCTACGGCAAAATCAATGAAATTTTCATCCCTCCTTTGGAACCCCCGAACCCCCTCCCCCGCCTTCCCTCCCTCGCACATATATAATTAGGATCTCGGAAATGGCTCCAACGATTTCGATGAAATTTGGTATGTGGGGGTTTTCGGGGACGAAAAATTGATCTAGCTTGGTCTTATTTCTGGGAAACCGGAAAACGCTTGGTACCGAGTTTCAGCCCGAGCAGAGCTCGGTCGCCCAGGTACTTTATTTTATTAGCAGTACGGCTGCTCAACGAATCTAACATTATTTAAAAGCGAAAAAGTTTTTCGGGTGCGCCGGTGGGATTCGAACCCACGTCTCCTGGGTATGCGCCCCAACGGGTTTTCTACCAATTGAACCACGTCGCATCCAACCGACTCTCCCGAAATTCTTAATCGCTTACATACGCCAACAGTGGCGTGTTGTAACATCCATCGCAACTATTCGAAGCTATGACTCCTACGTTCCAAATCACATTGGAAATGCGTAAGAAATGATGTACCACATCTATTTATTCAAATATTATTTATTTTATTAGCAGTACGGCTGCTCACCGAATCTAAGATTATTTAAAAGCGAAAAAGTTTTTCGGGTGCGCCGGTGGGATTCGAACCCACGTCTCCTGGGTATGCACCCCAACGGGTGTTCTACCAATTGAACCACGTCGCATCCAACCAAATAATTAAAAAATAAATAAATAAATAAATAAATGTTTATTTCACAAAAATAGATTTTTACATACATTGAGTTATTCTATCAGACTCCAAACTAGGCTGAGCCTGTATCTTGGAAGTCCGCGAGTGCGATTTACATATGTCGTGTAGTTAAAAGAATAGGTAGATATGTTTTACATCGATAAAAAAAAAAAAAAAATAAATAAATAAAAAATAAAAAAATAAAATGGTAAATAATATTTGAATAAATAGATGTGGTACATCATTTTTTACGCATTTCCAATGTAATTTGGAACGTAGGAGTCGTAGCTTCTAATAGTTGCGATGGATGTTACCACACGCCACTGTTGGCGTATGTAAGCGATTAAGAATTTCGGGAGAGTCGGTTGGATGCGACGTGGTTCAATTGGTAGAACACCCGTTGGGGCGCATACCCAGGAGACGTGGGTTCGAATCCCACCAGCGCTCCCAAAAAACTTTTTCGCTTTTAAATAATTTCAAACGTAATTTAGCACACGAATTCAGAATAACTCAAGAGGTCCAAGCCCGGGATCAAACCCATGACCCTTTGCTTAAGAGACCATAAAGTGTTCTTATATATTTGTTCGCGACCATGTAAAAAACAGATAAGAGTACAGGAGTAGGAAAAATTTTGAAAGACTGCCATCGACGTGTTTTAAATTCGTTTTATTATTATTGAACATTTTATCTTGTTTCCACCTTTTCAGTTTTTCTGCAGGCGGGTTTTTGATTTTTTAATTTATTATTTTTTTGTTATGGAATAAGACCCACTCGTATAACTATGTACGCCTGTAGTACAAATTACTACAACATAACCTTAAACTCAATACCGATTTTGACATGTCAATATTTACGTGAATAACATGTTTTGGAATAAGACATATGTACTCACGTGTAGCTAAACTCTTGATCTAACGAGTAACAGGCATATTCCAGGCCTTCAGTAGCTACAGGAGCTAAATTCACAACAGAAACTCCATGTGTTTTCGCAAACTTTCCAACCATTTTTCCACTAAACTATCTTACTTCCAATCACATGCGATACACCAATTTGATCAGAGAAACTTAAGCTACACACTTATTATCACTGTTTTGCACATTGAAGCGTATTTCAGTAAATTTCAGACGCGGAACTGTCATAAATTTATTCTTCAAACTGAACGGTATCTTTTTGTTAGAAAATCTAGACATCTGTCAAAAACCATTCCGTTTCGCGAAATTTGCGTTCCCTAACGACGCACATTAACAGCGACTCGTCATATAAACTTAGGACCGCATCTCGCCGCGTAGCGTAATAAGGAACTGGCGCAGTGTTTTCCCACTCTGTAATGAGTGAAACGTCAGAGTTGGCACGGCCCTCTCCGCGAACTCACGTATCGTCCTTTTAGCGAGCGTTTGACATTTCGTACTCGCATGTAAACAATCGGACGAAACATCGCATCCCGCGTATATTGCGTTGGGTCCGGACATTTTGGCAAGCTGTTGTGGTCGCTTTGCAATGTGTCGCGGAGTGTAATATCGCCGTAAATATGGTGTCAAATGTGAGTTGTGCCGCGTAGTGATATTCGCGGTGGGAGGGCGCCGTCGCACTCATTCTCCGCAGGCCCCGGCTGAAAGGGCGGCCGGGTGTATCCGTACGACGCCAAGGGGATGTCAAGGCCCTTCATCACCACAGCTATGCGCAGAGCCTGAATGCCACGCTTTGTCTTGAACGCGTGCCGCGCGTGACCGCGCTCGCATTTATCACCCGAAGGCTCAGGCTTGGAGGCGGCCTGACGTGCTTGCGCGAGGCCAAGGGTGCGTCAACGCCTCGTTTCACCCCCGTCGCGCGCCGCGGCTGACTGCGCGCGCCTCGGTTCCCGTAGGCTCAGGATTCTGGCGGGCAGATCCTGCAGTACATAGTGCGATGCCAAGGGCTTCATGCCTGCCCGCGCACTGCACGCAGCACTAACCGTCACCGTGGTTATCGGGCGCAGCCTCTGGTTTCCCCCCAGGCCTCACCTAGCTACCGGCTAGTTGGGTTCGACGGCCTGAGGGTCCCCGAATATCCTCCGCCGGCTACAGCTTTCGTAGCCTAGCGTGATTCACACGTCATCGTCGAGGTAGTCCCGAAGATGTGCACTAACTTTCATTTATCCACTGGCCAGTGCGAGCGTGAATTTGCCCACGCTTTAAAATCAGTGCGTGTTACCAAACGTATTTTAATAAGAGGTCATTCCCAACTTGAACATACCGTTCTTCGTCACACGATTTATACCATAAAATTGTTGCAATTTATAGAAATGTTTTTATCGTTGCATGTTGGTAAAACAATATACTGTTAATTTAAATTGGCCTTTGTATCATTTCGCTGTCTGCACTAATCACCCCAACATAAGCATAACCGGCTACGGCCCTTGAAATAAAAGTCTTTTAGGAAGCCGCTGGATCTATCTGAGCAACTTCTAGTTTGTAACCAAAAGAAATGTAACCATCTGTCCGTGAAGTGAGGAGTGGGTAAGTACCTAATCCAATTATACCAGCCCGCTTCACGACACGCCCTAATATTTTATTGAACGGACAGACAAACCTTAAAATTTTATGTGTGAACTAGCTTTTGCCCGCGGCTTCGCTCGCGTGTACCATGAGTATTCCAAAGAACCAAGATATCAAGCAAGCAACCACACAGGCAAGCAAGCAAGCATGCATGTACGCAAGCAAGCGTGCAAGAAAGCGTGCAAGTAAGCGTGCAAGCAAGCGTGCAAGTAAGCCCGACTAAACTTCAGGTAGATAGGGTCCTTTACAGTATTTCTTTATATAGAATGTTTTTCACTAATTCAGAAGCGGGCACTAAAATAACCAGGCTTGTTAAAATTATAAAACCTATTATTACTTTCCCCTGTCCTGCATTAGGTATACTAAATTCAATGTTTTCTTACCTTCTACGGAAACTTGAGTAACTGGAAGCATTGTGCACCTACTTAGCATTGATATTATACATATTCTAGTATCTTGTTAAGGTGTTGTGTGACCTAACCGTTAAGGAGTTATACCTTCCATCATCAGCTCATCTGAATAACCAGAAAGAATACAACTAAAGGTCTATACGTGCATATGATATTAAAAGAAACTTCCTATAACTCCTAACCGTTAAGGAGTTTAACCTTCCATCATCAGCTCACCTGGATAACCTAAAAGAATACAACTATTGGTCTATACGTACCTATAATATTTGAAAAAGTATCCTCAACTCCTAACCGTTAAGGAGTTTTACCTTCCATCATCAGCTCATCAACACGAGATGATGTCTACCAGACGCAAACACTTAAATAGCTTGAGAAAATATATGAAAAACGTAATGCGTGCCTACAAAATTTGACGGTTGCTCTCGATTTCCTTGAGATCCCGTCATCAGATCCTGATTTGGTGACAATGGGACCATCTCAGGAGTATATTATATTCTTTCGAATAAAAAAATAATTTTTAAAATCGGTCCACAATTGACCGAGAAATCGGTAAACATATCTACATAAAAAAATACATAAAGTGGAATGCATAACCTCCTCCTTTTTTTGAAGTCGGTTAAAGAGCCCTTTGCGGCCTACTTACAGTATAAACTTATGAATTTTGAAATTTCAGCTTACAACCAGTAAAACGCAAAATCCCGTTTTTTCCTGTTCCCGTAAGAATTTCGGGAAATGCTTTCTTATTGCTCCCCTACACTCCCCAAAGAACCCACTTGCCAAATTTTAGCTTTCTACGACCAGTAAAACGAAAAATCCCATTTTTTCCCGTTCCCGTGGGAATTTCGGGAAATGCTTTCTTAATGCTTCTCTACACTCGCCAAGGATCTCACTTGCCAAATTTCAGCTTTTTACGACCAGTAAAACAAAAAATCCCGTTTTTCCCCGTTTTCGTGAGAATTTTGGAAAGTCCTCTCTCAATGCTCCTCTGCACTCCTCAAGCAACCTACTTGTTGGATTTCAGCTTTCTACGACCAGTAAAAGGAAAAATCCCGTTTTTTCCCGTTCCCGTGGGAATTTTGGAAAGGCCTCTCTCAATGCTCCTTTACACTTCCCAAGTAACCTACATGCCGAATTTTAGCTTTCTACGACCAGTAAAATGAAAAATCCCGTTTTATCCTTATCCCATGAGAATTTCCAAAAATCCTTAAAACTATTTTTTACTATTATAATTACCTACTTCTATTCCAAATTTGAAGAGTCTAGTAATTATAGTTCATAGGATCCCGTTGAACTGAATATATAAATCCCGTTTTTTCCTTATCCCGTGGGAGTTTTGAAAAATCCTGAAATTAATGTTTTAACTGATGTAATATCTACTTGTGTATCAAATTTAAAGAGTCTAGTTATTATAGTTACTGAGATAGGGTCACTCGAAATCTATACATATTATTAGGGATGATCAAAATAAACGAAAAATTACAACTACTAATTTTATTTAATCACAATAGGTAAAGTTACAAATAATTGCGAAACGAACAAAAATATGGATAAAACACTTTCTAATCTTAAAATTAGGCGCGAAAGGATAAGCTCAGAGCAATACGACCGTCCTATGCCAAGTGCCCGGTAAGAATGGCTCACGAGACTGAGCTCCGGCGCTCACCACTGACATAACGGCGACGGAAGTCAATTGACGATCTCTAAAATCAACGCAGTGGTGTTGCAAGTCTTATTTATTCCTAATACGGCCAATCCTGATATCCTGCAGTCCTCGGCAGGTCCTTAGTCGCGGCTAGCCTTCGTGTCGTCAGCTGGTTCAGTCGACGTAGCATCGTGACCAGATCCCGCTGATGCTTCAATGGTTGCAGACTCTTGTACTAGGCGCGTCACATTCATCAATGCTTAAACATATGAGCAAAGTGTTAATTAACATGCAAACATACCTAAGTAACATAATAACGTATCGGAGATGTAGGCAGAAAATAAAAGTTTCACTATAAAGGTCACCAATTTAAAAAAATGCAATAGCAAAATTAAAGCGGATACTGTTAATGAGCTATCGACAGATAGGAAGATTGTTAAACAAACAAGTCACCACATTACTGTAATGGAGCATAAGTATTACTTTAATTTCGAAATTTTAATCGGGAATGAAAAATAATTGGAAACATGTATTTAAAGAAAAGTTACAAAATAAATGTCAGAAGTTTTATTCCCTATTAACAAGCTGGCATAGGCGCCTTGTTTGCTTACCACGCTTATAGCAGGTATGCAAAAATTATAACTGAACTTTTGACATAGGCACAATGTTAGCATATCACACAGTCAACAAAAGATGTCATTACTCGTACTGCTGGCATAGGCTCCAAGTTAGCATACCGCTCAGATTTCAACACTGTAGTAATAGGCACAAAGTTTGCATACCTCCCAGTGGCTGCTAGCACACACCATAGGTAGCTGCCATAAGGCAAGCGCATGTGGCTGTGAGGTATGTAAACCTCCCTTGAGAAATACCATACACGTCATAGGTAGCTGCCGTAGGGCAAGCGCACGTGGCTTCTCAAGTAACAATGCACACGTCATAGGTAGCTGCCGTAGGGCAAGCGCACGTGGCTTCTCAAATAACAATGCGCACGTCATAGGTAGCTGCCGTAGGGCAAGCGCGCGAGGCTTCTCAAGTAACAATGCACACGCCATAGGTAGCTGCCAAGCTGGCCAAGCGCGCGAGGCTTGTATATCATTCACCATCTGTGAAGAAGGCTGCACACGTATCTGGTGTCCACTCTCCACTCCAGGGTACCATAAATTGAGCTGCAGCACATGTGGTCTTACCATAAGACCCGGCCGGTAGCTTCAGCTTGTAACGGTCATTCTTCAACACCTTGTCGACACGATACGGCCCGCGCATTCCTGGATCTGGTTGCCTAGAGACTGCCAATGTTTTATTACAAAAACAAAGTCATTTACTTTAAATACCCTAGGCGGTCGCCTGTCTTCGGTTTAAAGATCTTTATTTCTCAAAAGAATAACAATAATTCACTTACTTGAGAAAGAAATATTACATGCATAAACTATAAACTAAGCTAGTGAGCGTAAATATTAATACAATCGCAAAAACCATAAAAGTAACAATTTGCCGGTAGGATTATAAAAAGCACACAAAACAAGTTTACCAATCAACTACGACCGCTATCTGCTTAAGGCGCGATGCGCTGTGCGTCGCGAGCGCAGTCAGACTAAACAACAGTTTTACAACGATATAAATAGTTCGGAAGTGTCTCATCAAATGCGTACGTACATTGACTTTGCGGAGTGTAATTCTTTGATGAGTTGGAATACTGTTTAATTGTACATTTATTTAATTGAACTATTAATGTATGGTATATTATTTTTGATTAAGTATGTGTTATTAAGGTATTTTCTTAAATTTATAGCAGGTATTGATTTGTTTATTGTTCGAGTATACTGGTTTTTATTATATTTATTTATTTACTTTAAATAGTTCCACTTAGGTGATAAATGTTAAAATATTTAGATTTTTTCTTTATTTATTTATTTATGGGCGAGTTGAGAGGTATTGTTTTAACAATCTTTTAAATGTGTGTAACGATTTAGCGTCTTTAATGTCAGTTGGGAGTTTGTTGTATAAGTTAGCTCCCTCGTACAGTATGCATTTTTTGCCATACTTGGTACGCGCAGGCCGCAAAACAAGGTTATTAGCGTTCCTGAGTTTAATTCTTTGAAATTGTTGCTTTTTTGTAAAAGAAATTTGTATATGAAGATCATTTGACAATATTTTTCTTATTAGTATACAAGTATGATATATGTAAGTATGGTTAATGTTCATAATTTTAGTATCTCTATAAATTTTGCACGTTGACGTAAGAAAGTTGTAGTTAAATAAAACTTTGATCAGTTTGTTTTGAGCTCGCTGTAGACAGTTTAAGGTAGTTGGAGGAGCGGTGCCCCATATCTCGATTAGATACTCAATATGTGGCTTCACAAGTGTGTTATATATTGTGTATCGGACACGTTTTGGAAGACAACGTACTATACCCTTGAGTGATCCAGTTAAAGAAGTTATTTTATTTTTTATTTTTTCGATTTGCGGTTGCCACGTTAGTTTTTTATCCAATATGAGACCCAGATACTTTTCTTTATCAACTTTACTAATAGGCTGACCATTTATAGTTAGAGGCTGGCTGCACGGAAGTTTCTTGTTTTTGGGCACAAAGATAATGTAATTTGTTTTGCTAATATTTATAGTTAGAAGATTATTTTGAAACCACTTATTGAGGAGATTAAGGTCGCTTTGTGCATCAGCTATTATGTCATGGAGAGAATGACCGCCGTCCTGTCTCGTCATAGTCCTAAATGATTCTCGACATTTACGCGGTACTTCTACGGCTGTATGAATGGTAAGTAAAGTTACTAAAATAATAATAATAATTTATTTAATAATTAATAGTAATAATAATAATATGCGACTACCCCTTTTTTTGCAAAAGCGGCGCCGCGTAGCCAGCGCTACTGGCATCTGTATGTACCTCAGTTGGTAATTCAGGATCAAAAATGGCTAGGATAGGCTCAATAGTAAGACGTTTAATAATTTCAGTAAGTACTAGCAGACTCTTGCCCAGGACCCCAAATAATCTCTCGAGTCTTTTCGTGTTAAGCGAGCTATACATGCGGTTTTCCTAGCAAAATTAGGGATGTACCGCCTAAAATATCCCGCTAGCTCAAGAAACTGTCATAAGGACATTTTATAAGGGCGATAACAAACTGGCGAGTTACTATTGACTTTTATGCATACTGCCTGTGGTAACAGTTGACGTGGCAAAACCAGCTATCATGGACGCAGAGAAAGCAGAGTAGTTTTTACAGGCAAAGGTAGCTTTTCTAACCCAACTGTTGCCACATTGAAAACCGATTTATCACGTGTAGGTAACTACTGATTTTTCGTTCGAACAAATGTAACGCCATCACGGTTCAAAACGTCAGGTCCAATAATAATTGGAGCGTTCATATTTTCGCTAGGAACTATGAGCAAATCTATCTCTAATGTGATTTTGCAAAACTCGACTGGTAGTGTCACATACGACGAAACCTTCGTTATTGACGTAGGTACTTAACTCCTTTTACTCACAAAATATGGGTTTTCGAGCACACGAAAAGTGATTAACAATCGCAGATGATATTAGTGAAACGTCTAGTGCTACTGTATCAATTAAAACGTCTGTAGGTAAACCTTGAATGACCGCAGTTATCATATCGCTGTTTTGGCGCTCGTTTGGGGCTGAACTAAAGCTAACGTTTTTAGGATTTCGTGACTCCGAACGCTATCAAACAGAACAACCGTCATTTTTTATTCCCCTGACCACAATTGCCGTTACTAAATCATCGCTCAGACCTTTCACGACTTTTAAACGCAACAATGAACGCCTAACGTAATCCGCATAAGTCAGACTCAGTGGACATAACATCATAAAGAATACCCGCAATATCAATTTTCTTAACACATCCGAATCCGAATGGGGATCGGCCAACTTGGTCCAGTTTAATGCTGCCAAGACACAGGCGTGTCTGTTCACCGCAAAGCGGAGTCCATTCACCTTGGCTCCTACTTTCCAAAATTTATCCTTACCACCCAAAGACCACCTTGAGCTTCTTGGACTGAGCGTGCCTTCTAATCTCAACTTCGGCGCGGCCATTGAGTCCAGGGCGAAAACTGCTGCTAAGAAACTTGGTATCTTATATAAGGTGGGACGGTATTTCACGCAGGAGCAACTTTTTACCTTATACAAAGCACAGATAAGATCATGTATGGAATACTGCTGCCACCTTTGGGACGGTTCTGCCAAGTATCAGTTGGCGGCGTTGGATTCGGTGGAGCATCGAGCCCGAAGACTCATTGGTGATAGTCCGACAATCGGTGGTAGACTACAGAGCCTCGAGCACCGACGACGAGTTGCTTGTCTTTCTGTTTTTTATCGGATACATTTTGGAGAGTGTGCGCAGGAATTACATGATTTAATTCCTCCATCTCCATTTCACCAACGGACATCCAGGCGGGGGGAGCGTCTTCATCCTTATGTGGTTAGTATTCCATTAGCCCGTACGAAGCGGTTCGCGTCTTCCTTCCTAATGCGAACTGCTAAAGAATGGAATTCGCTCCCGTCGTCTGTATTTCCTGATAAATACAACCTGGGTCTCTTCAAGGCTAGAGTGAATAGGCTGTTACTGAACCAGTGAGGTACACCTTTGGCTTCATCTACACTTTCCATCAGGTGAGATAGTGGTCAATCACGGGTCAGTTTTTTTGTAAAAAAAAAACATAAAAATGTAAAATCGCGTTAAAATTGGACCACGTCCGGTCGGTAGTGACACAATCGCTTAACGAGGTGCTCGCATCACCTTTAAGAAAAGTCCCAACACGTGACTAACACTCGCTATCGTCCCATTTATTGCAAGCTTGAGCTATGTCTACCTCTTGAAACCACGCGTCAACGTCATGCACATTTGGATCGAAATTAGACACATAATACCGCTGCGTATGCACTGATTTTAAAGAATTTATGGCCTCGACTATTTTCTCCGTAGAATTCTTAACCGTGGAAGCCTGAGGGGCAGGTACGGGTGGAGTTTCAGAACGCACCGCAGATGATTCTCGGTTTTCTAACGCATTCAAACGCGACACAATTATTTGTAAGGACTCGCGGACACTATTCGATTTCGACGAACCGCTACGACGCCGCGCCTTATACTCGTGACTACGCCGCTTACGGCTTCGACTACGACTACGACGATAAGTGTTCTCCATATTTTATTACGTTAAAGCACTTCAAACTAAATAACACCGGATGGAAAAGCAAAGCACGTAGTTTGATCCCACTTCTGATATTAGGGATGATCAAAATAAACGAAAAATTACAACTACTAATTTTATTTAATCACAATAGGTAAAGTTACAAATAATTGCAAAACGAACGAAAATATGGAGAAAACACTTTCTAATCTTAAAATTAGGCGTGAAAGGATAAGCTCAGAGCAATACGACCGTCCAATGCCAAGTGCCCGGTAAGAATGGCTCACGAGACTGCGCTCCGGCGCTCACCACTGAGGCAACTGACATAACGGCGACGGAAGTCAATTGACGATCTCTAAAATCTAACGACCGCTTTAGCCTAGTTGGTAGTGACCCTGCCTACGAAGCAAGAGGTCCTGGGTTCAAATCCCGGTAAGGGCATTTATTTGTGTGATGAGCACGAATATTTTGTTCCTGAGTTATGGATGTTTTCTATGTATTTAAGTATTTATTTATTTATATAAGTATGTTTATCGTCGTCTAGTACCCATAGTACAAGCTTTGCTTAGTTTGGGACTAGGTCGATTTGTGTAAGATTGTCCCCTAATATTTATTTATTTATTTATTTATTTAAGTCTTATTTATTCCGGGTAGGGGGTGCGGGTAATTTTTTTTATATCGAGGAACTAAGGAGAGCCATAATTGATGAAAAAGCAAATTGATAAAAAAAATAAGCTGCCCAAATTACTAATTCCACGCGGACGGATGTAACAGTACAGACATCCATCTGTAATGTTCCATCTTATATAAACATAGTTTTAGGTATATTAGTTAATAATATATAATTAAAATAGCTAATAAAATTGTTTCATACGCCAATAGGGCGATGTTATTTTTAATTCATTGATCACAAACTACCTATTTGCATACTGAACCTTTTATTGTAAGAATAGGCCTGTATGAAGCTTATTTGGGAATGTGGGACTGACGACAACGATGTTAATAAGGCTAATTAACAATTACATTCGGAAAATCCTCATTTGTAACCTTTTTACTTGAGGAAAGGCCTGAGATGATGATGATGATGATGAAGATGATGCAACACTTTCGCTTACTAGACGGCATACCTGTAATTTTGCCAACAAACTGGCTGACCCAATTTAGAGGTAAAACAGGCAAATCTGCACCTTAAGTGAAAAGCTTAGAAGCTATTTCAGTATCAAATTCGGAATAAGAATTGTCGGGTAGACTGGAGGCACGCGCTCGAGATACGACCTTTCCACAGTTATTCGGGCCCCTTTTGCACCTAGTGCTCCGTGTGCGCCATATGGTTTGAATGGACCAAGTGCCCCAAATGCTCCAATGGGATTGCTTGAGCTAAGTGCGCCTAGTTCGCCATTGGAACGATAGATTTAGCATAAAAGGCGGTAGGCGGACAGAGAACGGGTTCTTCGTCTTTGCCACGGGCTCGGAAACGGTTCTCCTAGTGTGTTTGAGGTATCATTTTTATCGTGACTTTTACCGTATTTTCTCTTACTTTATTGTGTTTTCTCTTGTGTTTTCTTTTATCGTGTTTCTTTTATTGGGTGTTTGATTGTTTCTTGTGTTAGTTAATGGGGGTTTTTGTGATTGCCCGGCTTTGTGTATTTATTGCCAAATATGGTGATGGAATATTCATTGTCGGATAATTACATAGTTGTTGATAGTTAAGATGGGGTAGCGGGATTTTGCGGGAATTTTGTATGGGAGTTTATTTGTTAGTTTCTTGTGATAGTTAATGGGGAGGGGTTTTGTGTGGTTATCTGACTTTGCGTATTTATTGCCAAGATATGGTGATGGAATGCTCATCGTTTGGATAACTACATAGCTGTGTGATAGTTAAATTGGGGTTTAGTGGATTTTGTGGGGTCAGTGTAGGGGCTAGGTTGTGTTAGTGTTGGAGAACCTATTCGAGCATCAGCTGAAGTAATAGCTGGACTCCGAGAAGGGATAGTCCTGAAACCCTGCGGTGTTAACGTACCGATTAGCCCATCTCGGAGGCGTTTTAGTGTAAATTTACCACCTCTTGGAGATGGGTGGGGGTCTGTATTATAACTCAAGAGTCGGACCTAAGTTCTCCCTGGGTGTTGAAGGGTTTGGAGCGCCATAACCGGTGTTTCAACCTCATCATCTACCTAGTCCGCTTATCTATTTATATATATATTACACACTGGTATTCTTCTATCCCAATCCCCTCAGAAGGGTACCAGTAGCACACGGGTATAGAAAGTAAGTCTTGAGCCAACCCACTCAACGTAGGCATTAGCTTAGGATAGGCCCTCTCTTATCAGTTGGAGAGGGGCCCCGCGGTAGTTGTAAATGTGGAATCCGGATTCCTAGCTTTTCAATCTCGTGTAGAATAGATGGATAGTTTAGCTGGTAGGATAGGTTCTTCGGGGATAGGTGTTATTACCATTAACTATCTTCAGTTCTTCATTATACTGTAGTGTGTTGGAGGGCTGGAATATGCCACCTGACATACTTAATATTATTATCATTAACTATCTTCAGTTCTTCATTATACTGTATTGTGTTGGAGGGCTGGATTATGCCACCTGACATACTTATTATTATTACCATTAACTATCTTCAGTTCTTCATTATACTATAATATGTTGGAGGGCTGAGATATGCCATCTAACATATTTAATACTATTACCATTAACTAAATACTACCTGCTGTTCGTCATTATACTAATTAATATTGGAGGGCATTGCTATGCCTTCTGACTTACTTGATACTACTACCTAAACATGGCAGTTCTTCATTGAGCTATTTTGTGTTGCGGGAAAGGGCTACATTTGATGACATAACTACTAATGCCTGAGGCATTGACTGACTTTGACTATGACGCTCTAGACTTCCGACGGATGAAAGATTTCAGGGTTTCCCTTTCATCCATATGTCCTATCTAGTAAACCCTAGTAGACTCAATTAAGTGAGTAAAAATAAAACTCAACAAACTCACTATGAATATTTATTTGCTGTAAAGTAGAATCTCCTTTGAAGTCGGCGGTCGTCCTTGGTGAAATAACCTTGGATTATCTGGTCCTGTGGTGGCTAGTTATACTTACTGAATCTAAATGGTAAAAGCTTACCAAATACTTATTTTACAATCCGTCATTCTGACTATAACTGAGGCAGATGCAAGTTAGTGGCTTACTGGTACCAAAGGATCTGGTAGCTACTCAATAGTCATTATGATCATTCATCGAAGTCTACAATTACTACCGAAGTTTCGGCTAGCTATTGCAGAGGCAATATGATCACAGGTTGGACCCAGGAACGGCCACAGACTGTAACTAATATCCCTTTGAAATGTCCTCTCATTTACTTAAGGTAATGCATTCATTACCTAAACAAGGAAAAGGTAGTATACTCCTTCTGAGTTAATGCGGGGAAGGTTTTTTTTGGAGTCCAAGTATGGTTCCGAACACCACCGTTGAGAGCGGGGAGTGGGCTCTCAACCATAGCCGCAATATAAAATTCCTTGCCTACAAGTACATGACACAGACTATGGACATATGACATTAATAAAACTACAGACAATTATCTTTCTTCAGCCATTCTTCTTTTGATATCTCTACAGGTTTTATTAACTATATGCGATCACTTAAAACTATATACAATTACTTAAAACTATATACAATTACTTGAAACTACAAACAGCTTAATTATCCTACTTCAACTATTCATCTTTCTCAATAACTTTTATTAACTATAGGCAATTACTTTCTTTAAAATTATCCATCCTAACCATATCTTCATTATAAACTTGAATTATATAGCAGTTAACTACTACCCATACATACAAAAAAGAACTGTCGGGTTATTCTTCGGACTCAGCGTAGGATCCTAATTGCGTAAACCACTAGCGATCACTGGCCAATTCTGTGACTTAAACAAGGTAAATCAGCTTGAGTTAGGAGCTAGGTATTTTAGGGACTATTTTAGAAAAAATTAGGTGCTATAGGTTTGCATATATAGGTAGGTTTCCCTAGGTAGGTCTTCTTAGAGTTATATAGGTAGTTATATATAAGGTAATGGAGGAATATAGGTAGAAATATATAGGTGATATAGATCTATATAGGTAGGTAGCTTTAATATATATAGCGTAGTATATATAAAAGGGGTAGGTAGTGTAGAGAGGGGGGGTGGTACAATTTTGATGCCGAATAGACCAGGATAATTATTACTATTTACTTTACTATGCTTAAATAATTCTTTATCTTATTTCATTAAGTCCAAAAAATAACCTTAGCATCTTTGTTACTTAGTCAAATTCATTCGTTTAGGAATAGTATAAAGAAGTTGTTTTGCCTTGTTTCGGTCAAAATGTCGTTGTAAGCGTTTGCCACGTGACAATCGATTACAGCGACAATTTTGTTGCCGCGAGAAATAGATTTGTATATACGGGTAGTAATTAGTTCATAGTCATTTATTATTATTCTAAAGCATAAGGTCGAAGTCTTTTCGTATCGGTGCGTAGTCCCTTGTACTTGTAGCTCTGAAAAAAAAAGAAGAGTTAATTTTAACAACCGTCATTAAAAATAGTAATTAAAAATAAAGAGCTTTAACCAACTTTACACTTATAACACTAGCTTACTGATAAAAAAAAAATATATCAAAATCTATACATTGCGATACCACTTTTAAAACTAACAGAGATAGTTGAGGGAGCGTGTAATTATAATAACCTGCCCAGCGTTATAAGGGACATAAAGTCATTAGCAAGTTTTAAACATAAACTCAAAGTCCGCGTTTTAAATAAAATTCCGATCGCCTGATTACGGTCCTGTACTCTGCAAGTCTGCATACTTGCAAAAATAAAAATCATTTTATTTCTACTCGTCTTACTCAATAACAAATTCGTATTATCTAGCAAATGTTTTATTATCGGCTCGGCGCCGGATTATGTAGTTATTCTGTTTATATCTACCTACTCGTTAAGCGAGACGTAATTTATTCTGAGAAAATATAGTCTGTAGCTCGAAAAATCGTACAGCCTAGAGAAAAAAAATAGCAATGTTAGGAAGTTATGTAATGCTTAGACAGACAGGGCGCAAACAGATAAAAAATAGATGCTTTGATTAAGTGAAGAAACCTATAGAGTACCTCAACTTTAAATAGTAACACATCGGAGTGGTAGTGGCGTCTTGGTTAGCTAAATAGAGTTATCCCATGATAATTGGCAATAGAGCTTAGAATATCCTAAGTAGTTATAGGTTAACTAAGGTCAGAGAGATTACATAGTTAAATATAGGATAGGGGGCAAACGAGCATGCGGGTCATCTGATAGGGGGGGCAATTGCCACAGCCCATGAACACCCGCAACATTTAGGGTAACGCGGGTGCGTTGCCGACCTTTTAGAGAAATAGATAGGCTTATTTAGCTCATATCGACATAGGTTTCGTTAGGTAGGCAAAGCAGTCTTTCTCGTTTTATGTTATACAACTGTTGCCCGCGACTTTGCCTGTAGGGAGATCGTTTATCACTGATTTGTAGGAGTCTGTGCCCTTCCCCGGGCCACATGACTCACATGCTGTCTGTGTGCCGTTTTTCATCCGGATCAGTTTAGCCAGTTTAGCAGACAGTTTAGGGGGTAGCAGACAGACGGGCGGATAGACAGACGGACATACTGTCCCAATTATGATATTGATATTATTTTGTTAATTTAATTCATAAAATCCGAATTTCATTCGGATCAGCTTAGTCAATTTAGCGTGAGGGAGTAGTGGACAGACGGACGAATAGACAGACGGACACGCGTTTCCATTTAAGTTATTGGTATTACTCTGTTAAATTAATTCATTACATTTTACAACGTAGCGGTTAATTAAATTTAAAAGTTCAAGTACAATATGGTACACGCACAGTATGGGGTTATAGATAAGATAAGGCATATAGGATAGATAATTGAGCCACTTCTTACCTTACTAAAATGTTGGTCGGCTATATTCAAAACATCAGCGCTGTATAGTATTTAACCACAGAATAAGTTCAGGATATCGGAAGGGTCGGGTTATCTGAAATAAAATTTAGTTATTAATTTCACTAATAAATAAGTAAAACGTCGGTGCGAATGACAAAATCGCTATGTAATTTTGACTTACTTTACAGGAGACCAAAAAAACTGTTTATATAATAGTATATACAACTTTTGTCACATCTGACTTTTTTAAATAATACAGTAGTAAGATTTACATGATTTTCACGAAAAAATACACAATTTTTCCTCGTAGATTTTTATGATATTAACAAAAAACCAGAATTTAGCTACATAGCGACTTTGATTTGGCTTACTTTAAATCGCCATGTGCCAAATGTACACATAGCGTAGTTTTTACAACGTGGAAGGCGACACATAGCGGGTTATAAAATGTTTAAATTTGGTAATGTGAGTCGACTTTTACTATTATAAATATTGAAAATATGAATGACAGGAATCTTTATTGTTATCTGCTCACAAGTTAGTTTATTAGTTAAACCTAATCAATAATAAATCAAGCAAGTGTAATAAAAAAGAAAACTGTACTATATTTTCGATTACACTAATTGATTTGCATAAACTTTATGAAAACATGCCGTTTAAGTTATACTAGTATTGTACTGATTTTTCATTACTCTTACCTCTTATAATTTTAATGCCTAGTCAAAGATTAGTTGAAATCACTTAATAATTTGTACGTTTACACTATCGTAGAAATTATGATAATCTTGGTGCATATAGACCTTTAAAGATTACAGAGGATTTCGCTAAATCAATTTTTGGACCGCTATTATATAATGGTAGTGCTTCATTATGTTCACGCTGTTCAGGTTGCCTTTGCAGTAAAAGAGTGAATATGTCAGTATGTTTGTATTTGACATCGCCATCTTTGTACCACAGGCTTCTTATGTCGGTCACTGTAGGGTCACCGGACCGTTTACCAGGCCTAATACTTATAAAATTGCACGGCACTTCTTCGTAATTTTTAAAGAATGAATTATCTAAATAATTCACAACATACGGTTTCGTCGGACTTGCCTTGCCTGTCTCATGCGAGTTAAATAGTCAGTAAGTGCACATATTGGCGGCCTAAATTGGTTTTCTAATGTTGAATGAACACTGTCGACTTCCATCACGGTGTGACCTTTCTCCAATATCAGTTGTTCAATTTCGATACCTAAAGAAGTTGACGCATTAGTCAAAGCACTACTCAAAACCTTGTTTCTGTTCTGGTAAGAGCAGCCGTCAGATGTAAGGTACACTTTTTTATAAGTACAGCAGTGCTCTTTTAAAAACTGTATAATACAGCTTGTTATGATGGTACTGGCTGTCACACCGCATTCTCCCTCATGCCATACATATAAATAAACGTTATTATAATTTTTGACATAAAAAGTGTAGTTATGTACTGCCGGCTTATGCTTATAACATTGCTCAGAGACAAGGAACTTTGGTCTTTTCTGGGTTTAAAAATAGAAATCATTCTTTCCTCCAACTTTTCTATTAATAATTTACACGTGTCACAGAATTGAAAATATTCTCCTTGCACCAAAGTGTGTACACTTTGTGCATTATGGGTCTTACTGTGAAAGGTGTCCTCAATATTATTATGTCCTTACTATCTCCTCTACAATAATGACTAGGTACAACAGGTACTTGTTCAAGCCATAGCTCCACAGATCTTGATTTTAGAATTCTAGGTGTTGATATTGACACTGTACATCTATCAATTTTCCGTATCTTAGAATTACTGGGGGAAGAATCAGTAGTGTTCGTAGTTCTGATCCATTCTTGAAACAAGTCTTTCTTTAAACCGACTTTGACTTTGCAAGAAGCATTCGAAACGAAACCGTACATTTTTTAGGCAAGTAATTTCCTCTTTCGCACCAGGCCGACGTTTTAATGTGCTACAAATTTGCACTTAGCCATTTATATACGATTTTTTAGCGTCCCACGATGGTAGATTCCAAAAATATTGAAAAATGTCACTTTGGATTTCATCACTTATAGCCCTGCAAATAAAACTCCTATAAGACTTGTGCTCCGCTCCATGAGTACAAGGTTTTTCTGTCATAGCACGATTTTTCTTAACAACATATTTACTAAATATTTTTAATGTAGATGGATCCCGCTGTCTTTTGTTACCCTTATAAGTCTTTCCAATAAGTCGCAAATGTTGATTTTCCATTATTTTTGATGGAAATGCAGAAGGGTCTACAATAGCATGTTTTGCTGGGCCAGTGGCAATTTTTTCAAATGGTAAATTAATAGTTATACCACTTTCATGATCCAACAAAAAGGTTATATATTGTCCTCAGCAGTTCTGTCATCTGAGAAATTTTCGACAGAACAACTAGCCTGTTCGATACGGCCCGTGGGGTTCAATAATAGTTCCAGATTATTGACATTTCCGACACATGGTCTACGTTTATATCCCTTTTGTCATTATCCAGAAACATTGAAGTGAGTGTAGGATTATTTAGAGAATTTTGCTCAAACCAGGCAGCGGGTAGGTATAGTCAGATTATCGTCATTAGAATTGCCAATTAAATCCCTTGAAACATTTCTCGGTGATGTTTCATGCACTTGAACGGAGCGGACAGGATTTGACAAAATATCCATACTGTAGTAATCAGAAAATAGCATAGTTTGGTCATAAACGTATTCATTATTAAATGATACGTGCAATTTTACTAAGCAAAAACAAGTAATCTAATAAAACCTGGTAGCACTTACTTGATAAAATGTGAAATTAAAGCACTTATTAACATTAATTTCTTAAAATTAGTCTCACTGTCGGGTAATTCAATCAAGAAATAATCGCCATGTGCAACACACTATTGTAATAAACTATTGATTTTGATGGAGAACCTCACGCATAATATCGCTATGTGCTAAAAACCACAAAGCGATTTATTTCCATCCAAACTTTGTTCCACGTACACATAGCGGAATTTGTTATTTTCAAAACCAATAAAGATATCAAAAAACGGTTTTGTGGGTTAACGTAGGACATTAAAAGAAATGAAATTATCAAATAATCGTAAAATCGAAAAAAAACACATAGCGATTTTTGTATTCGCACCGACGAAATGCCACGTCCCAAACATACAATTGACTAAATCTCATTTAATTATAGCGACCAGAAATTACCCTATCTATACAATACAATACAATACAATATAGATATTCTTTATTGGTCTCCAAAAGCGGTACAGTGACGTTATAGGAATGGAGATTTAGGTAGATAATAGGCGGTCTTATCGCTAAAAAAATACTTCTACTCTTGTCTACCTACTAGATAGAATAATTGTTCGTCAAATTGAGGTATGTTAGTTAATTAAAATTATCAGTACTTTGACAGAACGGTTTGGTTATGGATGTTATTATCAATGACATAATATTTATTACGGGTTGGCAAGTCAATATACCATAGCGATGAGGTTTGAAATGCATTGGACAAGAGACCTTAGATGTCAATGCGTGCTATAATAGAATCAGGGCATAGAAACGTCTAGGGAACTAGTGATATTATTAGGTTATGATAGGTAAGTCATACTCGGCAGACTACGTACTTAAAAATTGATTAATATATGGTCATTGTTGACATCATTAGGCCAGGTTTTCGTTAGCCACTTGATTTAAATTTACTCAGAATTCTATTGTATTTATTACATCCGATCGCCAAGGTTTAATTACGATAATGTATTACTTTTATACTACGTCTAAACACAGTAGATAAATACTATTTTATTTCATCAGTTGAGAGGTTTCATTATGACGCAAACACTTTGTAAGTGAACACAAGTTCATCACTCGTTAATAAACTAATTAAATCGTATTTCAATCGGAACGAAGCGATGACGTTTTCATATTAGTCCATACTTAAGACTAAACAGTTGTCTATTTATACTTACGTTGTTAATATCGGTAGGATTTTATGTGTGAAATTGTACTAAACGGACAGCATTGCGTAATCAAATTAAGCTAAAAATAGATAGGTACTTACTTGAATAATGTTATGATAAACAACTTTGACGTAGTAGACATTGTCGTTTGAAAATCGGTCCTCAGGGTTTCACACACTTTATATTATTCTTGTGAAATTCCTGTACACATCGCACTAAAATTAATGTTATAAATCATGTAGAGATGACTTAGATAGCATAAAACAAGTCTTAAGAAATACGGTGGCGTCATATACAAGACAGAGTTCTATTTTTAAACTGACACTAAAACGAGTGTTGCCAGGGGAATAAAATCTTACTACTTAAATGACTACACGCTATCAACCAGCCGCGGAGTTAGATTGGGGTTCAGTCCGATATCGGTATATTATAAAATATTACTATATATTAATTAAATCAGTTATTCATATTACCATAAATAAATGATAGAGTGTTTGGAAAAATTAATGGGAGGAAATATAAAAGTTAGAAACAAGCGTTGTTATTTTGAAAAAAAAAAAATCATATTAAAGGATCAAATAGATTAATGCAGTGTTTAGCTTAAGAAAAGCAGTTGTCCTTACCTGATAAAAAAATATGTCGATATACAGGGGGCAAATGCTCTGCGAAACCAAGAAATTTAGATAGGTTGTAAATGAGTTCGGTGTGAGCATGCCTTTAAACATAGTTTGTTTTTGTAGATTAAGACGGATAAAGGTGGTGTTGCCAACCGTGCTAGACAGACTCTTACCGGTTTTATAATTACCTTGGCAGGAAACAAAATTACATCCGGATTTTAAGCCGTCGTTAAATTAAATCAGTTATTAGTATCACAATAAATAAAATTTATAAAGTTGTCGTAAAAATAATGACTCACTACGTGAAGTGTGTGTGACGTTTTGGTTAGGCGGGAAAACGGTTTCGGTAGCATTAAGCTGTCAGAACGACGGACTGATTTGACAGTTAGTGAAGTGTCAAAACAATAGAACGTTGAGAGTTTATTTTGACTAAGTATTTAACTATAAAATCTAGTGATTCTAAAACAAATGTGCGTACGTAAAGTTAAAAGTGAAATCGGACATCAATGTGATAGCAAGACAATTGTATTATTGAAGTGAGACCGTCCGTGAGTGAGTGAAATTTAGGTCTCGACAACCGACAATGTTGATAGGTATATCTAGCAAACTTTTGACGGTGGTATGTGTTTGAATTAATATATATTAAACCAAGGACCTGGGTTCGATTCCCGGCATTGTTCATTTAAGTAGGAATTCTAAATTTAAGGGTTCGTAGTTTAAACTATACGTCTAGTTAAAATTAGCTTCGACTATATTGTGCGGCGAAGAGTTTGTAGCGTAAATAAGACTGATAAATCGTTGATCTAGGAATGTCGCTCGGTACTTCGTTAGTTATGAAATAATAAGATAAATTACAGTAAGTAACGAGCTTACTAGGTACATAGCGTGTAATTTAAATTCATTAATATGCTATATACTTAAAATGGGTTGTTGCCATGGAATTGACAGTGGGTTGTTTGCATTTTAACCTCTATTGACATACGAAACTTTATTGTAGGGAAATGGTTAATGTATAATGTAGACTGTTGCTTAAGGTCTTATGATAGGAATGTTAGTTGTTTAAAGACTGAATGTCTATTTATAGAAATAAAAATTAGCACAGGTTTTGTTGACAGTTGTTCTCTTGATTGGTTATGCTTGGCTTTAGGTCCGGCCAACATGTGTGTGTGTGTGTGTGTGTGTGTATATTAAATCTCTTTATCTAGTAAACAAATAAGATTAACACAACCGGTAACAATGGGTTTCAGTAGCAGAGTTACGCAGGTCAATATTATAAGGCACAGATTATAATTTAGGAAGAGTACTAACACGGGCAGTGTACATCAAATTTCATGGATAGCTTAGGTAAATAGTATTTAGCAACTATAGGATATGTAGAAAGTTTAGGTATACACGGGTGCGAGTTAATCATTATTCCGTTTTGAAGAGGTTGTTTTCTATGTTTTCAACTAGTGTATCTATGATTGCCTAAGTGTCTGGGGGGCACGGTAGTGCGCCTTGCCAAGCCGGGTAGAACATTTAATAAATAAGTGAATATTCATAGGAATAGGAAACACAATACTAATAGTTACATCGTGTAATTTACATTTTTGTTATAGGCAGGGCACTAAAGATAATAGTTACCTTATACTGATAAATTTTGACAAGCTTACTTATTTCCTTGGTTTCTAGTTGTTTTGTATAACGATGTACATACTATACTATTGCATTGTATATTCATAAGGGGCTTTTATTCGATAGGAATTAATATTATTATTGTTATGAGTTGGTCAGAGTAGAACGGGGCATTGTCACTTTAGGAAGTTACTTGTACTGGCCGTGGTCATCTGGTAGTTGGGACCCTACGCTATGTGTCCTAAATTTAATATTATATCTAAAATTATATACCCTAATGTTTTATACTAGACATTGGAATGCTCTAAAATTACTGAAACTAATATTCTGAACTATTATTCTTAATTATTAGTAGACTATTAATAGGCACTAATTGTAGGACTATTAGAAGGTACTAATCGTTGTTTAGGCGGTAGGTACATATAACCAGATACTCGGTTAGGTAGATTATACTTACATAGGATAAATTAGAGTGATGAAAGAGGCGATGCGCCTTACCTACTTGGATTAGTAGCTCCGCGTAGCGATGGTAATTGCTGTTGTTTAGTTAATATAATATTGTTCAGTGTTCCGAGGAACTAGGTAAATAATCCATATTTATACTCGTTATTGCGATCATGTTCATTTGTACAATTATTATAGGTCATAGATTAGATATAGTAGGTACATGTTACCCTGCTAGGGCGCTGCAATTACCTTATTTTCTATATGTTTACTTAAGTACATACATTATTTGACCTGACTGGAGGAAGATAATTAGTAACTTGAAAATATAAATTAAAATTAGATAAAGTATAACTTAAGGTCTAAAAATTAAATAAAAAATTAAAAAAAATATATATATATAAGTCAGGTTTAAAGTTGTATAAATTGTAAAATTAAAAATTCACAATGTATCCTTTTAATTCCAATTAACTTCGTTCCCCAGTCAATAGGAAAAAAAAAAAATGGAAAAAAAATATATATGTAAATATTAAATATTAGGGGACAATCTTACACAAATCGACCTAGTCCCAAACTAAGCAAAGCTTGTACTATGGGTACCAGACGACGATAAACATACTTATATAGATAAATAAATACTTAAATACATAGAAAACATCCATAACTCAGGAACAAATATTCGTGCTCATCACACAAATAAATGCCCTTACCGGGATTCGAACCCAGGACCTCTTGCTTCGTAGGCAGGGTCACTACCAACTAGGCTAAAGCGGTCGTTAAATGTTAATATCTACCTAGACCAAATCGATAGTAACCAGTAATCATAACATATCCGACGCTTTCTACAATTTATCATACAAATAATTGAATAATTTATAATATCATTTCAGAATTAACAAGCCTTTAACTAATTTATAAATTTAATGTTGCTAGATTCGTTTCTATACTTTAGGCAGTTTGTTAAATATTATTATAGCCATTATATAGTTGCTACTTGGGTGCATTTTACAATTATGCTATAGCGCAGCCATGCGTTGGCGTAGACAGATGACGCGTGTAGGGCTGTTTTAAAGTCAGTCGTTATTTTATTTCACGAAGCGCATAGGTAAAACTAGAAATTTTGGATTTCACTTGTTATGTTGTTTTAGTAATAAGGAATTAGATATAAGGAAGTAGATATAGCGTGAATTCGGGATTCTATGGTTGGGGAAATCAATGGGTCCGTTTTGTTGTTAGTACTGGTGAAGGTGGTGGTGGTGAAAGTAGAATTTAGATTTTTAGGAGTTGAAGTGGGAAAAACTTGATGTCTATTTAAAAAAAAAAAATAGTAGTACTTAGCTATAGCCATTTTGTTCTTTAGGAAAAAAAATTTTTATTAAGAATTATGAAATAAGAAGTAACTGTTATTGGGTAGAAAGATATATATATATAAAATAGGACATATGTTTACTGAGAAGAATTTTTATTTGCTCAAATTAATTCTAAAAATAAAAATAATAATAATAAAAAAAAAAAATGTTTTTAAATAGAATATAAATATTATTTTAATGTCAAGGTGGGGTGCAAGAGCGGAGGGGAGGTATGGTTGTGGTTATAGTTAAGGGAGGGGGTAGTCGATTAGTAATACCAGTATGAAAGGGCGAATGAGGAAGGATGTAAGAGTGGGTGTGTGAAAGAAATGAGTGAACAAGTTGAGCAGCCTGTGGGGAAGAGGCCTTGATATTGAAATTTTATTTAACTTATTAACATTTTGACTGGAACATTACACTTTGCAAACAAGTAACATGGTTGTAGATGTTAGGAGTAAGCCAAAAAAAAAAAAAAAAAAAAAAAAACACGGCATCATGCAGTTAAAAGCCTTCCATGTAACTTCATACTTAGACACAACATAGGACCATGACTAAATACACGTGACAATTTAGATGCGTAATATTGTATTATCCTTGGAAATAATATTGTAATGATCATTATCATTGCATACTGGCGCGAAAATAAAATAAAATTATATGCGCCGTATTTTGCTAAAGAAATATCTACATGGAAAATGTAATTTATATAATTCTTATTGTTATTCACTTGAAAAGTAATTTTACTGGACATAGTCCGAGATAATAGATCTTAATATCATAACAAGTCAAAGATTGGGAGTGAGTGAGATGAAAGAGGATCAAAGACTATTCATGCATACATACATTCGTGGATACTTTGTGTGCTGTGCACATAAATGAAATTTACCTCCTTGAGCGTTCAGGGTGGGACTTTGTTTACGGGGGGGGCACATCTGCGAATGATCATGGTCGTTAGAGGCAGATGCAAGACCTGGTCACTAGCTTTTGTGTATGAACCTAGAAGGTCTCATTTCCCTTGCTGCGACATTAGTTCCTCGTGAAGCTCTCTTATCGTTATTTTGGTTGCTGAGGATTAGTTAATGACCCTTTAGTAATTCACTCCTGGTCGAATACATACAAATTAAATACAATATGACGAACTTTATTGTTGCAACATTCACCAAGTAAGGGGTGTGGTATTCGGGGGGGGAGGGTTAGGTTACGCTGTTGGGATTGGGTATTTAATGGTTATGTCGCCGACGACTGGCATTATCTTTTAAAGGGACGCATTGGCGATCGATTTCAGTCGACAGAGGCAGATGCAAGATTGTATCCATCGCTAAATACGTTTCTATTAGAGATGAAGTGGAACTAGCACAGCCACTTTCCCTGATGAGATAAGAGTCAGTTCGTGTAACTCTTGAATCGCCATTCGTGACATGCGAGACTTGACTATTCGCCCCTTGAGTGTTTCCACTTCTATATTTGGTTTAAAAACACACCTCACATGAAAATTGCCTGAAGAAGGAGGAGAGGCAATCATAGAAGGGAAAAGTGTTAATAAGTTTAATGATAGATGTTGTTTTGTTGCTATTAACAAATTCTACTTCAGCTAAATATATGTCCGCTTCCATAGAATTTGGGGGGCAATTGTAACAGTACAGACATCCATCTGTAATGTTCCATCTTATATAAACATAGTTTTAGGTATATTAGTTAATAATATATAATTAAAATAGCTAATAAAATTGTTTCATACGCCAATAGGGCGATGTTATTTTTAATTCATTGATCACAAACTACCTATTTGCATACTGAACCTTTTATTGTAAGAATAGGCCTGTATGAAGCTTATTTGGGAATGTGGGACTGACGACAACGATGTTAATAAGGCTAATTAACAATTACATTCGGAAAATCCTCATTTGTAACCTTTTTACTTGAGGAAAGGCCTGAGATGATGATGATGATGATGAAGATGATGCAACACTTTCGCTTACTAGACGGCATACCTGTAATTTTGCCAACAAACTGGCTGACCCAATTTAGAGGTAAAACAGGCAAATCTGCACCTTAAGTGAAAAGCTTAGAAGCTATTTCAGTATCAAATTCGGAATAAGAATTGTCGGGTAGACTGGAGGCACGCGCTCGAGATACGACCTTTCCACAGTTATTCGGGCCCCTTTTGCACCTAGTGCTCCGTGTGCGCCATATGGTTTGAATGGACCAAGTGCCCCAAATGCTCCAATGGGATTGCTTGAGCTAAGTGCGCCTAGTTCGCCATTGGAACGATAGATTTAGCATAAAAGGCGGTAGGCGGACAGAGAACGGGTTCTTCGTCTTTGCCACGGGCTCGGAAACGGTTCTCCTAGTGTGTTTGAGGTATCATTTTTATCGTGACTTTTACCGTATTTTCTCTTACTTTATTGTGTTTTCTCTTGTGTTTTCTTTTATCGTGTTTCTTTTATTGGGTGTTTGATTGTTTCTTGTGTTAGTTAATGGGGGTTTTTGTGATTGCCCGGCTTTGTGTATTTATTGCCAAATATGGTGATGGAATATTCATTGTCGGATAATTACATAGTTGTTGATAGTTAAGATGGGGTAGCGGGATTTTGCGGGAATTTTGTATGGGAGTTTATTTGTTAGTTTCTTGTGATAGTTAATGGGGAGGGGTTTTGTGTGGTTATCTGACTTTGCGTATTTATTGCCAAGATATGGTGATGGAATGCTCATCGTTTGGATAACTACATAGCTGTGTGATAGTTAAATTGGGGTTTAGTGGATTTTGTGGGGTCAGTGTAGGGGCTAGGTTGTGTTAGTGTTGGAGAACCTATTCGAGCATCAGCTGAAGTAATAGCTGGACTCTGAGAAGGGATAGTCCTGAAACCCTGCGGTGTTAACGTACCGATTAGCCCATCTCGGAGGCGTTTTAGTGTAAATTTACCACCTCTTGGAGATGGGTGGGGGTCAGTATTATAACTCAAGAGTCGGACCTAAGTTCTCCCTGGGTGTTGAAGGGTTTGGAGCGCCATAACCGGTGTTTCAACCTCATCATCTACCTAGTCCGCTTATCTATTTATATATATATTACACACTGGTATTCTTCTATCCCAATCCCCTCAGAAGGGTACCAGTAGCACACGGGTATAGAAAGTAAGTCTTGAGCCAACCCACTCAACGTAGGCATTAGCTTAGGATAGGCCCTCTCTTATCAGTTGGAGAGGGGCCCCGCGGTAGTTGTAAATGTGGAATCCGGATTCCTAGCTTTTCAATCTCGTGTAGAATAGATGGATAGTTTAGCTGGTAGGATAGGTTCTTCGGGGATAGGTGTTATTACCATTAACTATCTTCAGTTCTTCATTATACTGTAGTGTGTTGGAGGGCTGGAATATGCCACCTGACATACTTAATATTATTATCATTAACTATCTTCAGTTCTTCATTATACTGTATTGTGTTGGAGGGCTGGATTATGCCACCTGACATACTTATTATTATTACCATTAACTATCTTCAGTTCTTCATTATACTATAATATGTTGGAGGGCTGAGATATGCCATCTAACATATTTAATACTATTACCATTAACTAAATACTACCTGCTGTTCGTCATTATACTAATTAATATTGGAGGGCATTGCTATGCCTTCTGACTTACTTGATACTACTACCTAAACATGGCAGTTCTTCATTGAGCTATTTTGTGTTGCGGGAAAGGGCTACATTTGATGACATAACTACTAATGCCTGAGGCATTGACTGACTTTGACTATGACGCTCTAGACTTCCGACGGATGAAAGATTTCAGGGTTTCCCTTTCATCCATATGTCCTATCTAGTAAACCCTAGTAGACTCAATTAAGTGAGTAAAAATAAAACTCAACAAACTCACTATGAATATTTATTTGCTGTAAAGTAGAATCTCCTTTGAAGTCGGCGGTCGTCCTTGGTGAAATAACCTTGGATTATCTGGTCCTGTGGTGGCTAGTTATACTTACTGAATCTAAATGGTAAAAGCTTACCAAATACTTATTTTACAATCCGTCATTCTGACTATAACTGAGGCAGATGCAAGTTAGTGGCTTACTGGTACCAAAGGATCTGGTAGCTACTCAATAGTCATTATGATCATTCATCGAAGTCTACAATTACTACCGAAGTTTCGGCTAGCTATTGCAGAGGCAATATGATCACAGGTTGGACCCAGGAACGGCCACAGACTGTAACTAATATCCCTTTGAAATGTCCTCTCATTTACTTAAGGTAATGCATTCATTACCTAAACAAGGAAAAGGTAGTATACTCCTTCTGAGTTAATGCGGGGAAGGTTTTTTTTGGAGTCCAAGTATGGTTCCGAACACCACCGTTGAGAGCGGGGAGTGGGCTCTCAACCATAGCCGCAATATAAAATTCCTTGCCTACAAGTACATGACACAGACTATGGACATATGACATTAATAAAACTACAGACAATTATCTTTCTTCAGCCATTCTTCTTTTGATATCTCTACAGGTTTTATTAACTATATGCGATCACTTAAAACTATATACAATTACTTAAAACTATATACAATTACTTGAAACTACAAACAGCTTAATTATCCTACTTCAACTATTCATCTTTCTCAATAACTTTTATTAACTATAGGCAATTACTTTCTTTAAAATTATCCATCCTAACCATATCTTCATTATAAACTTGAATTATATAGCAGTTAACTACTACCCATACATACAAAAAAGAACTGTCGGGTTATTCTTCGGACTCAGCGTAGGATCCTAATTGCGTAAACCACTAGCGATCACTGGCCAATTCTGTGACTTAAACAAGGTAAATCAGCTTGAGTTAGGAGCTAGGTATTTTAGGGACTATTTTAGAAAAAATTAGGTGCTATAGGTTTGCATATATAGGTAGGTTTCCCTAGGTAGGTCTTCTTAGAGTTATATAGGTAGTTATATATAAAGTAATGGAGGAATATAGGTAGAAATATATAGGTGATATAGATCTATATAGGTAGGTAGCTTTAATATATATAGCGTAGTATATATAAAAGGGGTAGGTAGTGTAGAGAGGGGGGGTGGTACACGGAGTCGCGGGCAAAAGCTATCGAATATATAAATCCCATTTTTTCCCGTTCCCGTGGGAATTCCAAAAATCCTTCCTTACTGGATGCCTACATTGTATAAGGTATCTATGTGCAAAATTTCAAGTCTCTAGGTCCAGTGGTTTAGGCTGTGCGTTGATATATCAACAGTCATTTAGTTTATTTAGTCATTTCAACCCCAACCAGGGAGATGGTATTTTACGCCCGCCACGTCGGATTTTAAAACCGTTGTTGTTTTCGTAACCAGTGACCCGATAAACCATAGAAACAATACCCATTTTTATTTTCAGACTTTGTCACCCCATTTCCTCCTTTTAGGGGTTGAATTCCCAAAAAACCTGAAACACATGTTTAATCATTTATCGTTCGAAGTACTTCTGTGAAGTTTCGAATAAAATAGTCGATCTAATCTTGTTTCCCCATACAAACTTTGAACCCCCTTTCCACCCTCTTAGGAAGGGAATTTTGAAAAATCCTTTCTTAATGCACCCCTAGACCTTATAAGGAACCTACATGCCAAATTTGGAATCTCTAGGCCCAGCCGGTTTGGGTTGTGCGTTGATATGTCAGTCAGTCAGTTTCTTCTTTTATATATATACTAGCTTTTGCCCGCGGCTTCGCTCGCGTGTACCATGAGTTTTTCAAAGAACCAAGATATCAAGCAAGCAAGCATACAGGCAAGCAAGCAAGCACGCGAGCATGCAAGCAAGCATGCAAGCAAGATGCAAGCAAGCATGCATACACGCAAGCAAGCAAGCGTGCAAGAAAGTGTGCAAGTAGTAAGCGTGCAAGCAAGCCCGACTAAACTTCAGGTAGATACGGTCCTTTACAGTATTTCTATATATACAATGTGTTTCTCTAATTCAGAAGCGGGCACTAAAATAACCAGGATTGTTAATAATATAAAACCTCTTATTACTTTCCCTTGTCCTGCTTTAGGTCTAATGCAATGTTTTCTGACCTTCTACGGAAACTTGAGTAACTGGAAGCGCTGTGTACCTACTTCGCATTGATATTATACATATTATAGTATCTTGTTAAGGTGTTGTGTGACCTAACCATTAAGGAGTTATACCTTCCATCATCAGCTCATCTGAATAACCAGAAAGAATACAGTAGGTGTTTATTGGGAGTTCTAAATCACTTTTCAAGTGATTTAGAACTCCCAAAAGGGTTTGATGATGATCTAGAACTCCAATCGGTTTTGGTGATTTAGAACTCTCAATCGGTTTTGGAGATGTCTAATAGAACTAAGCCATTCTGATTTCAAGTGATTTTAAAACTCCTAATAGGGTTTGATGATCTAGAACTCCCAATCGGTTTTGGTGATTTAATACTCTGAATCGGTTTAGTGACTTAAAAATCTCAGTCGAGTTTATCTGATTTAAAAAACCTTTGCATTACTTGTCTTTGACGGTATGAAAATTCATGGTGATTATTTCTTGATTGAATTAACTTGTGAACGGTTGTTAGTTTATTTAAGAAGTGGAGTTATGGCAGAAAAAAACAAAAGCTTAACACAACGAGTACAGCGCGCGTTCTGTACTCGAGGGACACAGAGGTCTCAAACCGTCCTAGCCTCTTCATCGGTGGTGCTCAATCGCATGGTGACTACTTAGCTAGTTGGAATGATGTTTGAACACCACACAATCACATCGCAGAGTTGGCCAGACCCTTTGACGTGAAAGTGCAGCGTACCAGAGCACTACCGACCTAGTGTTGGATTTTCCATTTCAATATTCTTTCGATAGGTATTTCCACACTGAGACGTGGCCAGCGCCACAGCGTGTACTCTACAGGTCCTCCACAGCTACCGTTCGGAGTAGTGTGAATTTCCCGAAAGACATATCAAGTCAAGTTTTATTTATATGAACGATTGTTAAAAACTTCGTAAGCGCAATGCAGACCAGCGGTAGTGATTGGTTAGTTCCAATGACGTCAGAGTGACGTAAATCAGAACAACTTAATTAAATATGTTTATTTCTTCACTTTGAAATTAACTATTTCAAAAAATTTAAAACATAAACAATAACAATAAACAATAAACAATAATTTATTTTCCAAAAACAGTGGTTACAAAACGAGGCAAAGGTTGAGGCTTCCCAGTAGGTATATAAGTACCTGTGTTGGGAGGTCTCGCTCTTCCAAAAAAAGTACATGTAATATACCACTAATCCAAAAATAATAGTTTATACAAATATAATATACTAACTTAACCTAAGTTTATTCCAGCGGTATGGCGTGTAGCGCGCCCTGCGCGCGTACGTGTGAGTGCATGCATGCAAGTGTGTATGTGTGTGAGTGTGTGTGTGTGTGTGTGTGTGTGTGTGTGTGTGTGTGTGTGTGTGTGTGTGTGTGTGTGTGTGTGTGTGTGTGTGTGTGTGTGTGTGTGTGTGTGTGTGTGTGTGTGTGTGTGTGTGCATATGCGTGTGTGTGCATGTGTGTTTGAGTCTTAGTATGGTGAGTGAAAATAGATATTTAGCTAAGTGTACACTTAATTATTAGATTTAACTATTAATAGGTACAGTCAAATCCCCAACAAAAGCAGGCACTCTTCCATGCTGATAGTATGGAAAAGTGGGATACCCAAGCTAGGGAACCGAACCTACTACTTAAAACTACATTTACATTGAACAATAACAACAAATTAATTTGTTGCAATAACCTATATTTCTAAGCGCCTCAAAGCAGCAGTTCCTCAGTTTCTGTATAGTCCATTTTTCTTAACCAAGCGTGGAGTAACTCCTTACATTCATCATATCGCAAGCTGTAGATGTGAATTACATTGTTTATTTTATTATATAAGTAAGCAGACTGCACATCAAACTGCCTCCTTGCAAAAACCGATTTGTTAGGGGGCTCAGGAGCCACCTTTGCTGCCCTTCTTCTTACTTGATCTGGTGGTTTGTAAGGTAGCGTTTTGTGTTATTTAAGAATCATAGATGTAATATACAGTTTACGCATACTTAATAGATTACACTCTTTGTAAAGATCAGTGGTGGGATATCTATAAGGCTTAAAAAACATAGTTTTAAGTAAGCACCTCTGCCCCCTCTCCAACTCTAGAAATTTAGACTTTGAAGCTCCACCCCAGGCAGGGATACAGTAAGTCATTACTGATTGTGCCAGAGATATGTAAATTTGGTGTAGTAAGGTTACCGAAGCAACATGTCTAAGAATTTTGAATAACCAGACCAGTTTTCGTATTCTATTATTTAAATAGTCAATGTGTGGATGCCAAATCACATAAAACATATCTTGTTGTTTGAACCCTAAGATTCAAATTAGATTGCATAATTGTATCATGTATGACTTCATGTTTCGCGTCACATTCGCAAGTGAAACTTAACCCTATATGTTTAGTCAAATGACGTAGTAGATTAAATATCGTAGAATGTAAACTAACACAGGTCACTTTTGGCCTACGATTTATTCGCCTCTAAGAGATTTTTAAATTTATAGATACGTGCACTGTGTCATGTAACTATATAGAGCGAGATTAATGATATTGTTTTTATTTTTATTTAACATTGATGTAATCAACTAGCTTTAAAATAATTGGTTTTCCATATGATTTTTCAAGTTGAGTGAGTCTTATGGTGCTCAAAAACTAGTGCACAATACTAAAACTTTACTCTATTATCTAAAAATACTGATTTTGAATTACATGGTATTCGTATTTTGTTTATTATATATTTATTTAGTTGTGACAGAGAAAAACGCTTCTGTTCAATTTATTTACATTCATATGCATATAAGTAAACTTAACATTAGGTGGCTCTGATTACCCGAGGTTAAGGATCGAAATAGATAAAATTAAAAACGCTGGGCTCACAACATCAATGAAATCTCGTGTATCGTTGAATGAACACGAATCGTCGATGCCAAAGTTTTGGTTCTGGGACGTTAATGGCACAAAAATTTCGCATGGAACGTTTTCTGTATCTATTCCTTTAAATAAGGTTCTTGGCTTCGCAGAGGATTACGACAAAATCATTATTAACTGTAAGCATGAACTTATTCTTTTACGATCCAATACTAATTTAAATAGCGTAAAACTGAACCCAAATAAGTATATAGATAACCTAACTATATCTAAAATAATATGGCGTTTGCCTCACATTAAGGTTTCGGATCGCGAAAGATTAGGTTTACACACACACACACACACACATGCGCACACACCCTCTTAATTTTGTGATGTACCTATTTGCTTATCTAACCTTCTGTTTCACCATCCATTGATCAAATTTATTTGACGGATAAATTTGTTGCCGTCTCTGTTCGTTTTGTTCGAATAGACGGAGACGGCATCACATTTATCCGTCAGTTAAAATTAATCAATGGGTGGTGAAACAGCCCCTTAATGTGTTAAAATTAGTACTTATAAGTTAAATGAAGAACAGCCTGCTATTGCCTAGTATGCAATACAATACAATACAATACAATGACTCTTTATTGTACACCAGGAATAGTAAGCAATACAGAAAACAGGTACACAGAGAGAAAGATACAAGGTAAGCAATAGGCGGCCTTATCGCTTAAGAGCGATCTCTTCCAGGCAACCCTTTACCAGAAAGAAGGAAAGACTAGTTTACAGCAGGTGGTGCATCAACAGTGGATCAGAAAATTAAAACGCAACAAAAATAGTACATCTACTCATGCATTTATAGTACTTACATTATAATAGGTACACGTCTAAAACAAATATAAGCAGTGGGATAAACAGACACATATAAACAAATAAACAAACTATAACAAAGCTAATTATTACAAGATGACAGATAGTACACCTTAAGCATAGATTTAAAGATTGACAGAGATTTTGCCCGTCGTAAGTCAATCGGTAAGGCATTCCACAACCGAATAGCCTGGACAGTATAAGAATAGACATAAAATTTGGAGTTAGAGAGAGGCACGGTAAGGAGAAAGTTCTGAGAGCATCGAAAAGAAGTTACGTAGCTAAACTGCTCTTTGAGGTAGCGAGGAGTTGCAGGGTTAAAGAGAATGCCGTAAAGAAGGTGGAGAATGTGAGAGTTACGGCGAAGGCGGATTGGGAGCCACTTGAGCTGTGATCGAAAAATAGAGACATGATCGAACTTACGCAGACCAAAAATAAATCGAATGCATAGATTTTGAATTCGCTCAAGTTAATAAGCTGCTCTTCTAGGAGATCGGGATAACAAATGTCAGCATAGTCGAATATAGGGTGCAGTAAAGTTTGAGCAAGCGCAACCTTGGTAGCAAAAGGTAGGAAATTCTGAAGCCGTCTTAAAGATCCCACCGCAGCAAACACCTTCCTGCTCACCTCGCACACATGAGGAGACCATGAGAGAGTGCGGTCTAAAATAACACCCAGGCTCTTGACCTGATGTGCAAACGGTACTAGTACTCCGTCGAAAAGCACCGGTGGCAGAGATGCAAAGTCAACTCTTGGGACAAGTTTCGAGCTACCAATAAAAATGACCTGGGTCTTTGTCGGATTAACAATCAGGCCAAATCGTTGGCTCCATTTCATAATCTTTTTTAGATCCAAGTTAACAGACTCGATAACCAACGGAAGATCGCCAATCACGCCCTGAGAGTAGATTTGTAGGTCATCAGCATAAAGGTGATACGAAGAAAGAAGATTACGAGAAATAGAATCTATAAAAATAGAGAATAATAATGGAGATAGCACTCCACCTTGTGGTACACTAGCAAGAGTGTTGCACCAGGAAGATCGAGAATCTTCCACCTTTATTCTTTGCCGACGACCCACTAAGTAACTACGAAACCATTCAATAACCGCAGGAGATATGTTAAGAGAGCGTAAAATTCCAAGCATAATGTCGAAATCAACAGTGTTGAAAGCATTGCTGAAATCCAATAGAGTTAAAACAGTGAGTTTTCTATTATCCATACCCATTCGGATGTCATCGGTGATCTTCGCAAGTGCGGTTGCCGTACTATGACCAGGACGGAAACCTGACTGAAAGGGATTGAGGAGGTCGTTTCTGGTTAGATATGATGTTAACTGTTAATGCACTAGACGCTCCAAAATTTTGGATAGGAAAGGGAGAATAGAAATCAGTCTGTAGTCAGAAAAGGATGATGGACTGGACTTTTTAGGCAGGGGAATAATTTCAGCATCCTTCCATACAAAAGGAAAAATATTCGATGTAATAGAATTATTAAGTATAGAAGTGATGACGGGGACAACTATATCAAGGAGAGGGAGAATCATAGCACGACTTACACTATCGACACCAACAGCGTTTGAAGCGATGGATAATATGCTCTTCTTAACATCACTGTCGGTAAATTGATTGAAATAAAAAGGAGTAGTATCAGAAGTTGGTAATGTTGAAAGATAAGTTAGTGTTTTGTCTTTTTCAGATCCGCTGAAAATAGCCGAAGAAGAGAAATGCTGGTTGAGCTGATCAATATCAATACCAGCCGAAGTAGATTTTTGCTGAGATTTACCAACTCCAATTGATTTAAGAAATTTCCAAACTTTAGCAGGGTCTCCGTTTTCAACTGCCTCGTGGATATGGCGTCTTTGAGCGTCTCTACAGATAGTGCTACAGCGATTCCGCAAGGCACGATATTTGTCCCTGTTTCTGTCTGAAGAGTCAACCTTGTACCTTGCTTTAGCTTGATTCTTCGTATTTTATTTGTATGAGTTAGTTTCTTAATTTTATAAACTAACTTTTCTTACTCTTACTTAAAAACTGTTACCCACATTGGAAGAGCGGTGTCTCTTAGCACAGGTATCACGTATACTAAAAAAGAGGCACCAACCTTTGTTACTATGTATCCATAAGTGAATGAATAAACGATTTTTATTTTTTTTATTTATTTATAAATGTTTGGAAAGAGACCGCGCAATTCAGTTAGTATTTAGGAACTGGGACCTGTACGAATATCCTCTCTTACCTAAAACAATAAAACATTCTTGGGCTGTCAAAACTTCCTCTCAAATTGAAAAAACCTCGCTATGTTATAATTGGGTTAAAAACAAACAGAAAAAATTATACTAACAAAGACGTGTCACGTTTCGATCATTGTAATTTGCAAAATGTTAAAGTTCATTTAAATTCGTGCTATTTTGCTTACGAAAATTTGAATACCAGTTTTTCTGCTCAAAAATTTTCTTTATTATACGAACAGTACGCCAAATTCCAGCAGTCTTATTACAACCGTCGTCAAGCACCTTGACTGTTTGTTATCGGCTGCTCTTGTCGAAACGAGACCTTAAAAACGGGATCAGTAGATGTGCGAATTGAATTAGAATGTGAAGCAGATATACCTGATGATAATACTGTGGCTTATTGACTTATTCTGAATTATAGTATTATAGAATATAAACCGTTGACCAATATTACAAAGAAGTTATCATAATTAATCTGAATCATCTATTCGTAGATGTTCAGGGGCTTAGGGCATCTAAAAATGAATTGATTATTAAAAATATTGTGACCAGTACCAATGAATACACGCAAACGTTTTTAATAAAACCTCTATATTCATTTTCTACTTTATCGGAAAATGAAAAAAAGACAAGTGAAATGGATCGAGAAAAACCTTGGCATATTCGATTACAGAAAATTTAAAAGAATAATTCATAGTTATTTGACTGGTAAGAAAATACTTGTAAAAGGCTTAGAAAAAATTGAATGGGTTAAAAATTTGTGTGCCGATTGCACTGTAATAGACTTGGGTGATGAAGACTGCCCAAATTTTCAATCTTTGTATACTATACAGCGTGGTTTTGGGGTTAAGGCGAATCTTAACACAGGATTAAGTTTAGGTCCGAAAGAGTTAATTAAGGAACCTCTTGTTAAAAAATAAGACGAAAAAAAATAAAAAAACCAAACAAAATTATTCAGCACACAATTTACAGTAAACAATGCAGTTAAGTGTTAAGATAATGACATTTTAACGTCGATTATTTCTTATCCTTATCTTAGAGTTTGTGAAAGTAATTTATTACTTGATTAAATAATAATCGATTAATAATGATAAGCAAATACTGAAGATCGTAGTTTATTTACAGACGTACTACTTACACGAAAACACACTTAAACACATTTAATCTCATCACTCTACACTTGGCAGGTAACCGTTTTCTACATTTCCAGTCTTCCTTCCACGTCTTCCACGTCTTCCGTTCTGCCAGTAACGGGTAACTCTTTGCGAACTCGCTGTACTGCGTTCACAATTACTCGAGCGTTTCGTGGCAAAGTAAAGTAAAGACTAAGGAAGGATTTTTGGGAATTCTCACGGGAACGGGAAAAAACGGGATTTATAGATTCGATTCCGAGTGACCGTATCGCAGTAGGTGTATATTGAGAGTTTCAGAACAGTTCCTGTTCTGAAACTCTCAATAATGATTGTGTTTTGAAACTCTCAATCGGTTTTTGGGTTTCCGTTTCTTGCTCTGAAACTCTCAATAATGTTTGTGTTTTGAAACTCTCAATCGGTTTTTAGGTTTTCCGTTTTCGACACGATTAAAAACGAACAATGCGATTTGAAAAAATTAACTTGTATGAACTTCATGCTTATAACTCAGCGACATTGGATGAGTTTATTCTTAAAATTGTTTGCTATATTCGGAATGAATTTGATGTGCGATGGTGATCATTTCTTTACCATATAAACAAACTAATTCGTTGGAGTGTCTTAGTTTGAATGGAACATTAAATTTATTCTAAAATTGCAAAAGCTTAACACTAAGGTCTCTGAGCTCAGGAGACCGCACATCGCACCTCGTCATGGCATCTCTCGACTTGGTTTGATATGGTGTTTATTGCACAGAGCACGTCGCAGGGGTGATCAGGCCCTTTGACATGATGTGATTGGATCATCCAAACGCTACCGACCGTATTAGCGTTCGAAGTCTCCGGTTCGCCTGGTTTAACTGTTTAAGCACGACACGCCTCAAGCAGGTTATCAGGCTGCAAGATTTGCGTCGTACTAGGTCGCTCATGACTACCGGTCGTATTAGCCACAAACTTCCCGAAAGACATATCAAGTCAAGTTCTATTTATATGAACGAATGTTAAAAACTTCGTAAGCGCGATGCAGACCAGCGGTAGTGATTGGTTAGTTCCAATGACGTCAGAGTGACGTAAATCAGAACAACTTAATTAAATATGTTTATTTCTTCACTTTGAAATTAACTATTTCAAAAAATTTAAAACATTAAACATATCTTGTTGTTTGAACCCTAAGATTCAAATTAGATTGCATAATTGTATCATGTATGACTTCATGTTTCGCGTCACATTCGCAAGTGAAACTTAACCCTATTTGTTTATTCAAATGACGTAGTAGATTAAATATCGTAGAATGTAAACTAACACAGGTCACTTTTGGCCTACGATTTATTCGCCTCTAAGAGATTTTTAAATTTATAGATACGTGCACTGTGTCATGTAACTATACAGAGCGAGATTAATGATATTGTTTTTATTTTTATTTAACATTGATGTAATCAACTTGCTTTAAAATAATTGGTTTTCCATATGATTTTTCAAGTTGAGTGAGTCTTATGGTGCTCAAAAACTAGTGCACAATACTAAAACTTTACTCTATTATCTAAAAATACTGATTTTGAATTACATGGTATTCGTATTTTGTTTATTATATATTTATTTAGTTGTGACAGAGAAAAACGCTTCTGTTCAATTTATTTACATTCATATGCATATAAGTAAACGTAACATTAGGTGGCTCTGATTACCCGAGGTTAAGGATCGAAATAGATAAAATTAAAAACGCTGGGCTCACAACATCAATGAAATCTCGTGTATCGTTGAATGAACACGAATCGTCGATGCCAAAGTTTTGGTTCTGGGACGTTAATGGCACAAAAATTTCGCATGGAACGTTTTCTGTATCTATTCCTTTAAATAAGGTTCTTGGCTTCGCAGAGGATTACGACAAAATCATTATTAACTGTAAGCATGAACTTATTCTTTTACGATCCAATACTAATTTAAATAGCGTAAAACTGAACCCAAATAAGTATATAGATAACCTAACTATATCTAAAATAGTATGGCGTTTGCCTCACATTAAGGTTTCGGATCGCGAAAGATTAGGTTTACACACACACACACACACACACACACACACACACACATGCGCACACACCCTCTTAATTTTGTAATGTACCTATTTGCTTATCTAAATGTGTTAAAATTAGTACTTATAAGTTAAATGAAGAACAGCCTGCTATTGCCTAGTATGAGTTAGTTTCTTAATTTTATATACTAACTTTTCTTACTCTTACTTAAAAACTGTTACCCACATTGGAAGAGCGGTGTCTCTTAGCACAGGTATCACGTATACTAAAAAAGAGGCACCAACCTTTGTTACTATGTATCCATAAGTGAATGAATAAACGATTTTTATTTTTTTTTATTTATTTATAAATGTTTGGAAAGAGACCGCGCAATTCAGTTAGTATTTAGGAACTGGGACCTGTACGAGTATCCTCTCTTACCTAAAACAATAAAACATTCTTGGGCTGTCAAAACTTCCTCTCAAATTGAAAAAACCTCGCTATGTTATAATTGGGTTAAAAACAAACAGAAAAAATTATACTAACAAAGACGTGTCACGTTTCGATCATTGTAATTTGCAAAATGTTAAAGTTCATTTAAATTCGTGCTATTTTGCTTACGAAAATTTGAATACCAGTTTTTCTGCTCAAAAATTTTCTTTATTATACGAACAGTACGCCAAATTCCAGCAGTCTTATTACAACCGTCGTCAAGCACCTTGACTGTTTGTTATCGGCTGCTCTTGTCAAAACGAGACCTTAAAAACGGGATCAGTAGATGTGCGAATTGAATTAGAATGTGAAGCAGATATACCTGATGATAATACTGCGGCTTATTGTCTTATTCTGAATTATAGTATTATAGAATATAAACCGTTGACCAATATTACAAAGAAGTTATCATAATTAATCTGAATCATCTATTCGTAGATGTTCAGGGGCTTAGGGCATCTAAAAATGAATTGATTATTAAAAATATTGTGACCAGTACCAATGAATACACGCAAACGTTTTTAATAAAACCTCCATATTAATTTTCTACTTTATCGGAAAATGAAAAAAGACAAGTGAAATGGATCGAGAAAAACCTTGGCATATGTCGATTACAGAAAATTTAAAAGAATAATTCATAGTTATTTGACTGGTAAGAATATACTTGTAAAAGGCTTAGAAAAAATTGAATGGGTTAAAAATTTGTGTGCCGATTGCACTGTAATAGACTTGGGTGATGAAGACTGCCCAAATTTTCAATCTTTGTATACTATACAGCGTGGTTTTGGGGTTAAGGCGAATCTTAACACAGGATTAAGTTTAGGTCCGAAAGAGTTAATTAAGGAACCTCTTGTTAAAAAATAAGACGAAAAAAAATAAAAAAACCAAACAAAATTATTCAGCACACAATGTACAGTAAACAATGCAGTTAAGTGTTAAGATAATGACATTTTAACGTCGATTATTTCTTATCCTTATCTTAGAGTTTGTGAAAGTAATTTATTACTTGATTAACTAATAATCGATTAATAATGATAAGCAAATACTGAAGATCGTAGTTTATTTACAGACGTAGTACTTACACGAAAACACACTTAAACACATTTAATCTCATCACTCTACACATGGCAGGTAACCGTTTTCTACATTTCCAGTCTTCCTTCCACGTCTTCCACGTCTTCCGTTCTGCCAGTAACGGGTAACTCTTTGCGAACTCGCTGTACTGCGTTCACAATTACTCGAGCGTTTCGTGGCACTACACGAGTTGCAAACCGCTCTCTGTATTATAACAGAGAAAACGCTAGCGCTCTTAGTCCATTTTGTTGGGCTTCACTATAGGCTATCTACCAATTCTGCTGCACTGAAATTGCTAGAACGAGGCATTTTGATATTTTATTTTAGTATTTTGATAAATGACTGTTCTTGTCAAAACCATAAAAAAACTACATAAGTCAATCAATACCAAAGAGTTTACTCAATAGGTTTCATAAGCGGTCTCGATGCATTTTAGTTACGACCTGATAAAATTCGTGGTTTGAAAAAGGATAAACTGAAGCAGTAGTCACCATAAAGTAGTTAGGTATTATTGTCCCGACTCTTTCCCGACTGCTTGAAATTGTCATTAGAGTAATGTCAATTACTTGTTGATTGAGAAGATAAACATTGATTGCATTAATTGTAACGAAACTGGTGTAAACTTAATGTAACAATAAGCTTGGCCTGTACCAGTATCATGTTGTGATGTTCAGTGTTTCAGGATGGATGATGAATTGATAAGAAACCGTCAAACCTATTGTTTTCATAACGATTCGCAATGCAGGTAAACTACTAAACTTTATCAATCTATTGATCTATTGTATTTTTATTTGTAGTGTACGTCCCTGAACATGATTAATGCTGTCGCATGCCTGTTATTGGTGCATGAACGGGAGCCAAAACTTGTAATTCTTGATTTGAAATGTTTTGTTTATGTACTGTTGGCATGAATGAATGAATGAATGAATGAATGAATGAATGAACAGTTTATTCACAGAACATATGGTACAAATAGGGTGTTAACAAAATTAATTATATTATTATCCAGATATGTTCGGCCATCAGACATGTGAAAGTTAATGTGATTAATTATTAATATTGTATATCTGTCAATAATTAAATTATACATAATGTTAGACTTATAATTACAATGTAGAACATTAGTAGAATAATTGATTTTTCATAATAAATTACTCATTATCATTATAATTACATTAAAATTTTCATTTCTAACATTAAATGTCAAGTCAAAACTTATAATTAAAGAATTCATCAATACTGTAAAAGCAAACATTACATAAAAAACGGTTCAACTTTGTCTTGAATTCTGAATTGGATAACGTTTTATAAGTAGCTGGAATTTTGTTATAAATCTTAATACACATATTATAAGCACTCTTTTTCCTGAGAACTAGTCTGTGTTTAGGAACCACCAATTGGTATCGTCTATGGGGTCTATTTGTTATCTTGTCTGCCGAGAGGAACAGATCAGAATTTAGTTTGACAAATATAGCTGCCTCATATATGTATAGGCTGGGAACCGTAAGTAAGTTAAGTTTTACAAATAGAGGGCGACATGTTTCTCTATACCCTACCCCACATATTGTTCTGATACATTTTTTTTGCGCTACAAAAGTCCGATGTGCATCTACAGAGTTTCCCCACATAAGAATGCCGTATCTCAAAATTGACTGAATGTATCCATGGTAAGCCATTAGAGCTGTTTTTTCCGATACAGTTTGTTTAATTCGCCATAACGCAAAAACGAAACTGTTTAACTTATTGCACACTCCGTCCACATGTTCCTTCCAGTTACAGTGGCAGTCCAAAGTTATACCTAAGAATACAGTAGTTTTTACTTCCTCCACTTCGATATCATTTTGCTTGATGGCTAATTTTTGTGTTTTACCCGCATAACAGGAAAATTGCATAAATTTAGTTTTATTTAAGTTTATCTTTAAATTATTATCACTTAACCAGTTGACTACATCTTTTAGTGCGGTATTAATATCTAATTCAAATTTATCTAGATGTGTACCTTTGACTACTATCGTTGTATCGTCTGCAAATAGGATACAGTCATGCGTAGTAGATTCAGTTAAATCATTTATATAAATTAGAAATAATAGTGGCCCCAGGATACTACCTTGAGGCACGCCATATGAATTTATCTTACAGCTAGATTTAAATGAAGTGAGACTATTATTTTCTATTTTATCTATTTGCGTGTATTGTTGTCTTTCATGTAGGTAACTCTTAATCCAATTATAACCAGGTCCTCGTATTCCTTGATTATCCAGTTTAGCCAGTAGGTTCTTGTGACATACGGTGTCAAAGGCTTTGGACATATCAAGAAATAACACACCTATTGGTATGCGGTTGTCAATACATTCCGTGATTTTGTCGTTTAGTTTGAAGCACGCTAATGTTGTCGATTTTTTCTTCCTAAAACCATTTTGCTCGGGCTTTAAAATATTGTGTTTTTCAAAAAAGGACTCCAGTCTATTGTGCATTGCTTTTTCGTATACTTTAGAAATGACGGGAATTAATGTTATGGGTCTATGGTTACCTAATTCTAGTTTATCCCCTTTTTTAAATATAGGCTTAACAACAGACTTTTTCATTGCCGTGGGGAAGATTCCTTGTTCAAAAGACAAGTTAATTAGATGCGATAGGTGTATGGATAATATGAACGATATTTCCTTTAATATTTTGGACGGGATTTCATCATAACCGGTGGACTGCGTGTTTTTAAGTGAGTGGATTATCCTACGTACCTCATAAGGGTCCGTCGGTGAAAGAAAAAAACTTTTCGGGAACGAGTATTTAGATTTTTGATTAGCTAATGACTTGCTTTTCAAGGGACTGTTATTAAGACTGATAAAATAATTGTTAAACTCTTCAGCAATTGTTTGGGGAGTGTGCAATAGATTTTTGTCTCGATCTCTAATACATGAAATTTCCTTCCTGGATCGCTGGTTAAAATTACCTTTAGCAACGGTCCAGGCAGCTCGACATTTATTGGTTGCTCTTTCAATCAATTTCGTATTACATATCTTTTGGGCGTGGGCAATACATTTTCTTAAAGTCCGAGTATAGTTAATTAGTTTGCTTTTATTTAATTCTTTATTTTTCGAACATCTATGATACTGGTAATAAAGCTTCCTTTTGATAGTACAACTACGTTTTAAAGATTTTGTTAACCAATTCTTTTTTTTTTTTAGTGGAAATTTTTATTTTAATTATGGGAAAACACAGATTATGAAATAAAATAAGTAAATCATGGAAAACAGTAAATGCCTTGTCTGAACATTTTTCATCATACATTTCAGAAAATGAGAGGCTTTCAACACAACTTTTAAACTTTTCTATATTTTCAATACAGTAGTCTCTCTTTGACATATAAAACTCCTGTTTCTCTTTCCTAAAATTCATTGGAAACGTTATGGTTTGACACGTGTCGTGATCTGACAGACCTAGTTGATGCGTTTCACCTTTAGCGGTTTTAATATTGCTAATTATGTTATCAATGCAGTTATTTTTACGTGTAGGTTTAACAATATGGTTACACATGTTATAGTTAGCAAGCAGACTGAAGTATTTCCTAGTCAATCTATTATGAACTAGTATATTTATATTGAAGTCCCCGCATATAACAACTTTTTTTTTGTGATTTCTTCGTAGAACAGTGAGAAGCTTATCCAATTTTTCAAAAAATACATTTACATTTGAGTCTGGAGTTCTATATAAGCAAACAATAATTAAATTACTTGATGCAATTTCAATGGCACAGCATTCAAATTCCTTTTCAGATGAAAACTTTTGTACGTCTGGTAAGTCATTAAAGCATATATGTTTATTTACCATTATTGCGACTCCACCCCTTTTTTTCTTTTTTCTACAGAAAAACGAGGCAAGTTCGTAGTCTTTAAGGAAAAGGTTATTTTCAGCTCCGGAGCAAAGAAAAGTTTCTGTAAAGCAGATTACATTAGGTAGGTGACCACTTTCCCTGAATTCGTCTAGAACTATTTCAACTTCATCTCTTTTTGACAGAACCCCAGCTATGTTTTGATGTAGTATCTGGAAGTTGTTTTGTTTAGGCACGAAAAGTATGGGCTTCAGTTTCAGGTTCAGGTCGTGGGTTGCTGTAATTGCAGGAAAACCTCTCATTTGCGGATAGATTGCTATGGGTGGATTCATTATTTTGCAGGTAACTCGTAGTTCTAGTATTCGCATAGGCGGCGCCGCTTCTGGGCGGGGAGAATTGTTGGGCTGCCAGTTCCGGTATGTACTCCTTTCCGTTGATTAATAATTTATTGTTTCTAATAATGGCGTGTTGTCCATTTTTACGGGCTTTAACAAGATTGTCCTGCAAGATTTTCCTTTCATTTAGGGCCTTGTTACTCAAGAAGCTAGAAATTACAATGCCAGAGTTCCTAAAGTAATGAGTGTTTTGGAGAATATGTTTCACTACTCTCTTGCTTATAAACTCGACACTAAGTGGACGACGATGTCCTCTCTTGCCAATCCTTTTGACTTCATCTATATAGCAATCAACGTTAATGCCAAGCACTTCATAGAACATAAAAGTGATGCGTTCGTACAGCTCAGTTTTGTTTTCGTGGTGGTTCTCGTCCAGACCGTAAATAACAATTTTTGTGAAATTTTCTTCGCCGGTAAATGCCGCCGGAGAAGTCATCCGATTCTCTAATTCTCGTAACTCCAAAATCAATTTTTGATTTTCTATTTCGAGTAATTTGACTTTTTGATCAGTTTTTTTTGAAGCGTCTGCGATGTTTTCCTGTTTGAGAGATATAGCCGAAGTTTAAAGTGTTATTTCCTCACGAAATTTGCTAAGCGCTTCATACATTTCCATTTTAATTGCATTCTTAAGGTCTATAATCGTTGACTTTTTGTAGTGTTCTAGTTTATTATCTAGTAAGTAGCTTATTTTTTCTAAGATTAACTGCTCGCTTGCGCCCAATTTAGGACACAGCACAGAGGCAGAGCTCTGTCGATCGGTTTGATGACTGTGGTGGGTCTCGGCGCTTTCAAATTCACCACCAACGTTATTTTCACCTTCGCGTGAGTCATCCGTAGTTATAATAGTGTCGTTAAGAGTAATCGAGAATTGTTTACGCACGGGGCTATCGTCAGTTTTCCTTCGAGTTATGATTGTGCACTCAGGGCAGCACCACGCACGTTGCATCTTCTTTTTGTGCTCCGCAAAATACACCGCCGTCATATTTAAACACAAGTAGTGATATGACCCTTTACATGCCACACATTGAATGTGGTCCATAACTTGTATTACTTCATTGCATGCCAAGCAGTTCATTGTGTCTTAAGCTAGTCTGAAGCAAATTCAAATATTTCAAATCAAAAATCACAAAACACAGATTTGATCATAAACATGTGTTTTGCTGGGTATTATTTTTTTACTTTATACTGGCTATTTTATATGATATTCATTCTTGTATGCTATGCAGCAGAGTTGAATATTCGTCAACGTTTGGAGACGCTCACTATTTGTACCGCGCTCTCAGGTCTTGAGAAAAAGGTCTTAAGCGCCGTGCAAATCGAGTCGCTTACGTGTTTTCGTTCATCGCCGTTAACTCTTCACAATTTCGGTTATCACTAGTAATATTGGATTCGTTTTATTATAAAGTAAGTTGTTAAAAACACTTATTTATCAGCACTTTATATTCACTTCATGTCTAAATAAATAAATAAATCAATAAAAAATGCAAAAAAAAACAATGAAATATTGTTAGCAAATCATACAAATAACTAAACTACGATTGCTGGTTCGGCTTTATTGCACGTATAGGCGCATGTTCTCTTCAAACGATGCATTAACGATAATGTGACAACCAAAATAAATTTGCGTTACATTGCTGCTCGACAACATCTTTAAAAATTAATTACGTTGAGTTAATTAGAGGAAATTAAAAAATTATGATTGAATATCGTTTGTACCGCTAAAGACTATGTCTAGTTAAAGGATTCGCCTGTATTCCACACCCTCGCTGTATTGTAGCAGTACATATAAACAAGAGAGAATGGAATAAAACATTAATTTACTTAAATATCATTTATTGTATACTTACTTAACAGATACATATTTACAAAATTTAAAAACTAACACTATATCCACATAACCTTTTCGAAATTTTATTTATCACGCTTTCTGTCGAGTCTACGATTTCGTCATATCTGTCATTAACAACGTACTGTGCACTAAGCAATACATTTTCCTCGTTGTCTGGGTTTTGATCTGACGAGCTACTGATGTCTATAATTTTAATTTTTATAAGTTTTTTTCCTGAGCTTGGCTCGTTATTTATTACAAAAGATGGTCGATGACCGGAAACATTTCTTTTGATAACTTTGTTTTCCATTTTCAATTTCGATTTGCGATTTTTGGTTTTTCCCAACGCACTCTTTATTTTCTTTGATAATTCAGTATCTTGTTCATTGAAAAGCTGGTCCACTCCCTCCAGCGGATCTTGAGCATATTGTGAAAAAACGATTTGGGTGTCCTGTGTTAAAATGCTTGGGCTATTCATATTCAGTATTTCTAAAACAAAAAACGGATATTCGGATTTCATCGTTTAAATTGAAACTTGTTACGTACGTACGGTTTATATGAATGATATTCAATACTTTCAATCGCGTTATCAACGCTAAAAGGATCAGATAAGTTTAACTCATTACTCATTTTAATACACCTTGTAACGCGGGAACCTCCTGGCGAGCTACCAGTGGAGCCATCTATGGCCCACGGTGAGAACCATTCCGCCGGCCGCCCGCGCCGTCAAATAACGCGCCCGAAGAGATTAGCCGATGGCGCGTACTAGACAGTCATATTTTAATTGTGGATTTGTTAAAATGATAATTTCTTTTTAAACTTTTGTGAATTATAGTTAATACATAAAGTGCAATACATAAAGTCATATTATTGTCGTAGAAAAGACACCACCCCGTTTCATGGCGCCCTTAACGTGTGTCTTAAAGTGAAAAAACACGTGTTGTGCAAACGAAAATCGTGAACTGTGCAGTACATTGACTGTTTTTATAAACATTTTTGCTGTTTTCGAGTGTTTTCACGTGTTTAAAACACCTACACAATGATGACTCGTTCCGGTCGCACACCGCGTACTCCAGATCAACCGCGAGCGTCTACATCAAACGACGACGCCGCCGCCGCAGATCACCATTCGGATGAGGATTATGGTGAACGCCCTGGAAATGTGACGATGACGATGGATAACCTGTCTATTTTGCTGCAAACTATTCAGCAATCTAACGCCGACATGTTCCAGCGGTTACTGCACGAAGTTCGTTCTTCAACCCCGGCTTCGGGCGAGCCCGTCAACGTGACCGTCGCCGCCCCCGCCCCTGTCGTGACCGGCAATTTTTCTAAATGCCAAGCCACTTACAGCGGCCGCGCCGAGGAAAGTCTGGAGGGATTTATCGACGCAGTGGAAGCTTTCAAGGATTGCTGCCGAGTGACTGACGAGAACGCTATTAGAGGTTTTTCAATATTGCTGACTCATTCCGCCGCAACCTGGTGGCAAGGAATCAAGGGTACTACGACATCCTGGGCGGAGGCCCTGGATCGACTTCGACGAGCCTTCGGAGACCGTCGCCCACCCCACCGGTTATATCGCGATTTATTCGATAACGAGCAGCAGATCAACGAGAATACCGACAAGTTCGTAGCTCGAGCTCGAGCAATACTCGCCCGACTTCCTGTTGAGGACCTCACAGAGAAAGCACGACTGGATATGGTGTACGGCTTACTACATCATCGCATCCGGGAACGCCTTCGTCGTGAAGAGTTCCAGTCTTTTGACGAGCTACTCAGCAGAGCTCATTCTATCGAAGACGCATTAGAGGTAACAGGAGTGTCTCGCTCAAGCGCAGGGAAGCCGCCAGCCGCCGGCCCCGCGCGCCGCTCGACATCAAACGCGCCGCCACCGCCGCCGCCGTCGTCGTCACCGACCCCGACTAGCGCGAGTACAAGCATCGCGGATACGCACAAAAAGAAACGTATGTTCTGTTCTTATTGTAAAAAGCCTAATCATTCTAAAGACAATTGTGCTAAACTTAAAAATAGAAATATTGATAACAATGATACAATTCACAATAGTAATAATAATACCAATAACAGTATTAATCATGTTTATTGTTACGGGTGCGGGGAAAAAGACGTAATTAGGTCAAATTGTTCTAAATGCAACTCGCAGTTTTCCGCGATAGGTATAGAGCCAATCTGTAACATAAGTTCAAGTTCAATGACCTTGTCCGCCGCACCCTGCTCAGCTGTTCAAGTTGATGACAATAAGTGTAGTGTTCAGTTACATTGTAATGCCGCTGTTAGTAATAGACACACTCAGATTTCTTGTGCTTATAAATCTAATGTTTTGTTAGATTTGGATTTCGCGTCTGCCGATTTGCATTCATCCTCAAAACCAGTGAAACAACAACAGCGACCTATTTTGGGTGTAACTATTTTAGGCATAAAGGGCAGGGCTCTTATAGATACAGCTGCAAAACGGTCTGTCGTAGGTTGTTCGTTGTATGATTTGTTAAAGAAACACAAGCAAAGATTTTTAGAATCTTATATGTCCATTAGATTAGCAGATGGATCTGTACAGAACATGAAGGTGCTCACGACAACACTGGATGTTGTTGTAAAGCATAAGACCGTGTCACTTGAGTTTGTTGTGTTACCAGACGCGTCAGGTAATGATACTTTACTAGGTATTGATTTTCTAGTTAAGGCTGGCATTTCGATGGATTTTGCAACTTCCAAGTGGCACTTCTCTGAAGAACATACACGGTATCCTATAGAGTTCGAGTCGCCGAGTAATCATGTCACGTGTTCATCAGCGGACATACTCCGGAGCGACGAAGGTATCATGCTGCAACCTTCTCAACGTGATAAACTGGCAGGTCTGCTTTATTCTAATGAGGACATCTTTAAATCAGGGGGAGCTGCAACCAACTTTGCAGAGCACCACATCAGCACAGGTAACCATCCGCCAGTATCTTCTCCACCCTATCGTCTCACTCCCGCTAAGAAGGAGATCATGAGACAGGAGCTCGACAAAATGCTAAGCGAAGGGGTAATCGAAGAGTGCGAGTCTGCCTGGACTGCTCCCGCCATTTTAGTTCCAAAAAAAGGTAATGGTGTTAGGTTTTGTGTCAACTATCGCAAGCTAAATAATGTGACCAAAACTGATTCTTATCCCATTCCTGTTATTGACGAGTTGCTCCAGGCAACGAAGCAAAACTGTTTTATGTCTACAATCGACTTAAAGTCAGGGTATTGGCAAGTAAGTGTTGCGCCACAGGATCGTGACAAGACTGCCTTTGTCACGCCCTTTGGGACCTACAGGTTCACGCGCATGCCGTTCGGGTTAAAAAATGCACCGGCGACGTTTCAACGTTTGATGGACCGTTTTCGTTCAGGTAATACCCTCAAAAACGTTACCTTACTTTGCTACCTAGACCACCTCTGCATCATATCCGAATCCTTCGAGAAGCATGTGGAGGATCTGCAGAGAGTGTTCGATAGGCTTCGTTTGTTTGGTCTGAGGGCCAATAGGGAAAAATGCTCTTTTGTACGTGAGAGTGTTACTTACCTTGGTCACGTGGTCGCTCCAGATGGTATCAAGGCAGATCCCTCGAAGCTCGATGCCATTATGCAGATGAAGGAGCCTACCAACATGAAAAATCTGAAGTCGTTCATCCAAACATGCTCCTGGTTCCGTAAGTTTATACCTAATTTTGCTCAAATTGCTCAACCTTTGACTAAACTTACTCGCAAAAATGTAGCATGGACGTGGACCGATGAACAGCGTGATTCTTTCAACAATCTTAAGCAGAAACTGACGACTGCACCTGTACTTATTCAAGCCGACTATAGTAAACCCTTTGTAATTCGTACTGACGCAAGTAGTTATGCTATAGGTGCCGTACTTATGCAAGGGGAAGCTTATGATGAAAGACCCATCATGTACGCAAGCAGACTACTAACGCCAGCTGAAAGAAACTATACGACCACTGAGCGAGAAGCTTTAGCGGTGGTCTGGGCGGTCGAAAAGTTCAGAGGATATATTGAAGGTCATACTATTATAGTCAAGAGTGATCACCAGCCCCTGCGTTGGCTTCTCACTCTTAAGTCTCCTACTGGACGCCTAATTCGATGGGCAATGAAGTTACAAGCGTTTGATATTCGATATGAGTATACTCCAGGTAAGTTAAATGTTTTAGCAGACATGTTGAGTCGTCCTAGCTGCGATGAGTGTACTGATGGTAAGTGTGAAGTTTGTTCCATGACAGTCGACTTACCTCGGTACAGTCCAACCGATCTCCGCGAAGCTCAGCTGCAGGATCCTGAAACAAAAAAGATTATTGAGGATTTGGAATGTACTGACCTGTTAGCTGCTACCCGATGGCTCGAACGCGGATATGTCATGTCGCAAGGAGTACTCTATCGCTTGGATCCTGACTCCGACTCTGATGATCCTCAACTTGTAGTCCCAGCGTCCATGGTAAGTAAAATTCTTGAAGAATTTCACGACGTTCCTATTGCGGGCCACCAAGGCATCGAAAGAACGTTGGCTCGAATCAGAAATAGATACTATTTTACAGGTATGCGTAAATTAGTAACTGAATACCTGAAGAATTGCGCTGAATGCCAGAAATATAAGATCTCGAATCAGAAACCAGCTGGTCTCCTGCAAACTCCCGTCTTACAGCAGCGAGGTGAGGTTCTCTCCGTTGACTTATTCGGTCCACTACCGAAAGGTGATAAAGGTGAAACTTGGGTCCTTGTAATAGAAGATGTTGCTACCCGGTGGGTAGATCTTCACCCTCTCCTCGATGCATCAGCCGAGACGTGTGCACTAATCCTGATCAACGAATATTTTTTGAGGTATGGGTTTCCTCGTCGTATTATATCTGATAATGGTGTCCAATTATTTGCTGCGGCTATGCAACAATGCATGTTTGTGCTTGGAATCCAACAAAATCTCACACCTTTGTTCCATCCACAAGGGAATCCCGTGGAACGAAAAAACAGAGATATAAAGACCCAGTTGTCGATTCTAGTCAAGCACGAGCATACATCGTGGCCTAAGTATTTGCCTCAGATTAGGTTCGCATTGAATAGCGCAGTTTGTTGTTCCACTGGTTGTACTCCGGCGTATTTGATGTTTTGTAGGGAGATGAGGACCCCTTTCGAGAGTCAAACAGATATAAGGTCTATTTTAGATAAAGAAAATTTTGTGCCCCAATGTACACCCTTTTTGCGGGATTTCATTGATAAAATGTATCTTATTCGCGAAAGAGTAGAATTCGCTCAAGACAAAGCGAAAAGAACCGCTGACGAAAAGCTTCGTCCGGCACCCGACTACAAAATAGGTGACCTGGTATTGGTTATAAATTCATCCCTTAGCAATGCCAGTAAAGGTATCACTAAGAAATTTATGCCTAAAAGGGATGGGCCATACTGTGTCAAGAAAAAGGTCTCGCCGACCACTTTCGAGGTGTCACATGTGGATAGTGGTATTAGCGCAGGAAAGTTCCATGCGTCTTTCCTAACTCCGTTTGTTAGTAGACATGGGGAAAATGAAATACCTATTCAGTCTCGACGGCCTCGCGGACGACCAAAGGTGAATACTGCAAGGGCCAAGCCACATACGAGACGTCCATGTAGCTTGGAGGGGGAGGATGTAACGCGGGAACCTCCTGGCGAGCTACCAGTGGAGCCATCTATGGCCCACGGTGAGAACCATTCCGCCGGCCGCCCGCGCCGTCAAATAACGCGCCCGAAGAGATTAGCCGATGGCGCGTACTAGACAGTCATATTTTAATTGTGGATTTGTTAAAATGATAATTTCTTTTTAAACTTTTGTGAATTATAGTTAATACATAAAGTGCAATACATAAAGTCATATTATTGTCGTAGAAAAGACACCACCCCGTTTCAACCTAATATACTCATTTTAATAAACCTATTTTTTCAAGAATTGTTTGTTTTCTTTTGTTAGTAGATCTTTAGGTCTTCTTTTCTTGATAGCGTGATGAGCACTATCAGTTTTTTTGTGCAATACCAAATTTTTATTAAAATCTATCATTTTTTCCTAAGATGTAAATATATTTGGATCTCATCACCACGTAAATTCACTAAATTATCGTTTATATCCAGTATTCTTATTTTAAGAGAGTTTAAGCTGTTTTGAGTTACAGGAAAATAGATAACGTTTTTTGGTGTTTCTATAATCCGGTAACCTGGGGGTACATTAGGCACAAATTCATGAATTATATGACTAGGTTTTCCGTTTACGAATGATCCGCTCACGATGTCATATTCAACTCGCACTATAGTCGTCGATAGAATGGATACCGGAAATGGGGACTCAGTTAATATATTCGCTTGCACTGTTTCTTCTCCAAAACCAAGAAACTTTCCAATTAAATTTGTTTTTTTAAAATAGACGTTTTTGGAACACAATATTCTTTAGTGTATTATTGTTGCATGTCAGTGTAAATGCACATCTTTGGAGGTGTTTTTTAAGATAATCGTCTAGATCTTGAAGTTCATAAGACCCCTCAGGAATTTCTACTACTTCGTTATCACCATAATAAAACTTATTGTTTCTATAGTCTATATTAGGTATTGAGTTAAATGTTGACATGTATAGCAACCCGCATTCATATTCACCATCTAATTGAAGAGCTGGTGAATGATTCGTAATTAGGGTAGAAAAGGATCCAGTTATAGACAAAGTGAAAGACATCGTGATAATGAGAAGCTATTTATTGATCAGAGGTATTTAAACGGTTATTCCAAAAATGTTTTAAATATTTCAAGCATAAATGACCGCAATTAACAGTATTAAATTTTTGATAAGTATTATAATTGTATAAGATATTATAATTTTTCAAATACTTTATTAATTCTAGCGGTGGTCGAAGGTCACCATAACTATTGAAATATTCACAATAATTATTATCTTTGACATAGGCTACCCAGTGAGTCCCCTGGTTTTTAGAACTATCTAAATTTATGATAGCACATTCTACTTTTTTTGCACGCTTTGGTAAACTGTCTCTCATGTAAACACCACGAAAATGAGGAATATCTGATGAGTGCTTTAAAATATCAACATTTGTAAGAGCGCGTCTGGGTAGCCTTTCATTTAGTTTTTTAAACGTTTTATACACAATCCGTTTCCATTTCTGTAAGGCTTAATATGTAACCCTTTTCCTAATGCAATAGATTCCATCATCTTATTATGACGTTCTGATTCAGCTAAGTTTTTTCTTGCAGCTTTGTAATCACCAACAGCTTTAGCGATCCCAGCAGCTCCTCCTGCCAATGATCCTAACGCAGAAAGTCCGGCGAAAATAGGTATTAGTGGTAATATACCTCCAATTTTCGGGATTGGAATCAAACGAGGAACTTGCAGCTTACTCGTTTTGTTATTAAGAAATATTTTATTTGCAGCGCTAAGAGCTTGATTAATGGCAGTGCCTTTACGTTTAGATTTATTTTTTTTCAACTCGGTGTCTATCTTTGAAACAAAATGTTTAAATGATTTTATCCCGCCACCAGCTTTAACTTTAGATTTCATTATTTTGCTAACTAACCACGATGCAAGTTTTTCTCCTTTTCCAACACCTTTTGTCATCCATCTTTGTTTAGCCATTTTATACAGTTCTAAATCTGCACGATGACGGTCTGCCAGGTTAGAATATTTATCGTATGCTATGTCGTGTTGCATACACGCGTTGTCCAATTCATTAACTCCTTTATCACCTCTTTGTAACCGCTTATGCAATTTTGTACCAGGCCCGCAATAATAGTAACCAGGTATGTGAAGTTCAATTTGTAAGTGATTAATAATACTGTTTAGAAGTCCTCTCCCTTTCATTTCCTGCGTGGTAATGACTTTGAGCAAGAATTTTTTGAAATATATTCACACAATGGCATTTCTATCAATCCAGCTGTTTTCGCTATCATTAAGTCCTAACCACTTGACATACAATTTTTTCCCTCTTTTTTTGATCACCTTTTCTATGAGGTAAACGTCTGGGTACTTAGTTTTTTGCAGTTCTTGTTCATAAAACGTACCGAGTATAGTGTTTTTTCGCTGGTCTTCAATGTAGTAAGTAACAGGACAAGTGTGATTCACGTGTTTGATAGTAAATAGCTCTGTTGACCAATTAGGTGTATACCCTTTATGAAAGACGCTTTTGTACTTGCTTATACGCACACGATCATCTACATTAAATTTATTTAATAGAAAAGAAAGTTTAGATTTTTTTTTCAATGTTTTTCTTTACTTTAACTTCATTGTTAACATTAACATCAATCGGTCTATATTTTGTAGTCCTGTGCACAGTTTGATTATAAGATTCGACTATGTCATCTAACGGTTTACCAACCCATTTATAATTTCCAATAAAACTAAAATATTTATAAAGTTTATTCTTGAGCGTCTTTATTACCCTTTCAACGATAGATGCCTTTTTAATTGAATACGTGGAATAATGATTTATTTTTAAAGATTTCACATAACTATGAAATTCTTCATTGTAAAATTCTTTTCCAAAGTCTGTCTGCAAGTTTCTAGGTGTTCGTTTTGCCGATGTTATAATTTGTTTAAATGCATTTTTTACTTCTGTTTTAGCTTTAGATTTTGTAGGAATACACCACGTGTATTTTGAAAAAGTATCAATAACGACTAAAATGTATTTATTTCTCTTATTAGCTGTTTGTAAATACTGTAAGTCAATTAAATCTGCTTGCCACAAATCGTCAATCCCATTTAATATAACTGTACGACGCTTGAAATTTTTTCTTGCTGATCTATGGATTTCGTTCACGACTTGTTCTTTTGCCATAATTGAAATTATTTAAAATACCCTCTATGTCCTCCTTTGTATAAAAGTTTATTCTTAACTGATTAGAAAGCTGCAAGTTTTGAGAATTTATAATTTCAAATATAGAATCAAGATACTTTTTATCGTAAATGTTCTGAACGAGCTGATCGACATACTGTTTATTAGTCGCATCATCAGGTGAGGATGGATCTGCTACCCCCTTTAATCTCGAAGATTGTAAATTGAAATCACCATTATCTGAACGCAGCAAAGCTTTATTTTTAAATTCAGAAACTTCAGATACACGCAATCGTTTATGAACGTGATGTCCGAATTTGTCTATGTTCATTTTTGTTATTTATTTTTCAGGTATTTATAACCAAATTCAAGCTTCGACTGATGTTCAAAGTAAAATAAACGATTTATATATCATCAATTAACCAACCCAGCTTCGCGCAGCTCTTCAACTATAGATATGATTTCATTGTCTAATCCGGTGTTGCCGGTAACACGAGAAGCTATGAGTAATTTTAATCTTTCAACTAATTCGTTTGGGTTATCCCAATATACATATGAGACATCTCTTTTAAGTTTTTTCATTGTTGGTAGCCCTTTGCCTTGAGTACTTCCATCGCTTATTAAACGTTCTTTAAATAATTTGAAAAGCGGTTTTATAATATACAAATATTTTTTACCTTTGTTACTTTTTATTGGTTTATTTGGGTCAAAATCACGTCTGTGGGCATTCGTTTCTAGTAGCAACATTTTATAATAACGTTTATCTTCTTCAGTTATAATACCTAAATCAGGCAATTTCTCAAATAGCAAATTATATAAACCCGGTGTTAAATTGTAACTATTCCCGTTTACTTTAAGTCTATTATCGCTAACAGAAACTAAATTAGATCCTAGCATTAATTTGTCACGCTCTGTTCGTATGCCGAAAGGAATGTTTGACTCGCTATTATATTGCTTTTGCCATGCAGGGTCTTCGCGAGGAGATGCATACGAATCAGACGTTTTAAACGATGCATTAGCTGTTGAGTTAAGTTCATCCCTGTTGTCACTTTCATATGAAATGTTATCATCATCTTCTTCATCATCTTGACTGTACTCATCTTCGTTTGAACCAAATTCAGAAGTTTTTGGTATTATAGTTTGATTATTAATACTACTTCTCTTTTCATCAGTAGGACTAAATTTTAATGTTTTTGCTGTCTTTTTCCACTTAAATGCATCTTCATTGAAATCACTATTGTTGGTGTTAAAGTAATTAATATTACTATTATCATTGTTCTTAACTATTTCATTAAGCGGATCTGTTATTGGTTTCAAGACAGATTTCAATACAATGTTATCGTTAGTTTTCATGTCACGAATCAGTTTCGCTTTCTTTTTGATCGCCGCAACAGACTGAATTACTTTTTCTTTTAAAGTTTTTTCTTCGTTTATTTTAGGAGCCATGTCTGATCTCGAGAGTCTCATCTGAAGCAATAAATGTTTCTCGTAATGGAACTCAATAAGTATCTTAGTTAATCCAAAACGATAAATGTATCAAATCCCATTCTATAACATCCTGAATTTCTGGCACAATCCTTATTTACAACCAAGTAGTTAAAAGGTATGCTCCATACTTTTGAACACGTTTCACGAAACTGTGACCAAGACATATCGGTTCCAACGTGTTCGTCATAAACATGACGTAAATTATCCTCATCTTGCTTAAAAAGAATTATTAAATTAGCATTGTCTCTTATTAATTGTTTAGGTACTTTACTATAGGTTTGATTCAAGTAGAAGCTGTCAATATTTTTATGTCTTCCCATTGCGAAGTAATCTCTTATGTTGTTTTGATTCTCACATGCAACGTCATCAAAAATAATAATTGAATTATTTTCTGCTTCATGAGGGCTTAGTATTTCATCATTTTCATGATATTTTTGAAATTTGACTGTTGGAACCAAATTCAATATTTTTTCTAGAAACATATACATAGGTTGGAATAGCGTTTTTGAATAAACATAAACATTTAGGAAGCGGAGCCCTTTTTCGTGCAGTAAAAGACTAACAATTAAATTAGTTTTTCCGCAATTAGAAGGCCCGCATATTATACTACGAATTGTGTCAGGTAAAAGTTCTCCATGACGAAAAGAACGATTGTTGTAACCTGAACAAACGATATTCAACTGCAAGCTCTGTGTTTGTTTTACAAACTTCATATTTCCTCAAAATCAATTCAGTCGATGTACGTGTTACAAGCATGAAAAGCTTATTAAAAATGAGCAGTAAAGGTGATCGTTCGTTATATGAACAACGCATGATACCGTTGAACGTTCTGGTTAAGACGAGCGCAGAATTCTAACCCTCGATAGGTATTGTTGGTTCTACCCCACGGACGCGGAGCGAGAGCGACAAACACACAATCGAATCATTTATTAATGTATACAAAAAACTATTAGAATCAGTCATCATCATAAACTCTCTCTATACACTAGTATACACATCCCACTACAGATAGCAGACCTCCTATCAGAACTTGGCTCCATGACAACCATTAAGCACCCATTTATGAATGGAAACTTGTACGATACTCCAAAAATGTTAATATCCCCTTTCTCCTTGAACGATGTCAATCACATTACCTACAAGTTAAATGGTTGACATAAAGTCAAATCCGCACTGGAACTGTGTGGGAACTATGACCTCACATTCATTAATAAATATCGCTTCAAACACGAGAAATAATTAGTATAGTGTAATAAACGACATATCTGGAATACATGATAAGCGCCAATCATGTATTCCAGCCAGATATTATGTTGTTTATTACACTATATTAATTAGTATCCGAAATTAGTTAACACAGAAAAACGTTGCTCGTGAACTTTAAATAGGCGTTTACTTGTGCTTTGAGCTTTACGTCTACCGTGTATTTGACAAATACGCCTTCAATAACCTTCTCACGATAAGCACATACACTGTTAAATATATTAGTAATTTATCATTTGTAGTACTTTGAGTTTCATTGAAGCTCCTTTATGCTCGCTAAGACAGTAATAATTGTCTTAGCGAACCGTGATAGGTAAGGTACTTAGCTGGTTAAATATATATATTGAAAAGCGTACTAGATAGGTAAAAACGTTACAAATCACGTTTTAGATTGATTACCCAATGATTAAGAACAAATTATGTATGTAATTTAACTAGTACCTAAAGGAATTATAATACATATTTGTATGAATACATTAAACTGCGTTAAATAATAACCAACCATCAACCAATACCATCCCATTGACCTAATCCCAATCATGTACGAACATTCATATTCATTATTTTAAATATCTATCACGAGCTTGAACCCGTAACCTCTAGCTTCATGGTTATGGTTGCTAACCACTAAGCCATCCGTTCTTCATTAATTCGCTGTCTGAATAAGTACACCATCTAACGTGTTCAATTTCATACGAGAGGGCATAATACTTAGGTATAGTGAAAATAAGATGCGCCTAGCACATAAGTAATATTATTATAGCACAATACCTTAACCAATGATATCACTTTATGAATAGTTCAATCAACGCAGTTCGAAGGTTATTCGCATATGGTTATAAATAAAGCTATGACTAGATCTAACTGAATATATTACCATATGCCATAATGTCTCAATTAATTAAAATTTAGTACATAGATATAGGCTATTAGATTTTATTTTATCTATTTAGTTCAATACTTGTGTAATTGCTTCAAAACTGAATTGTCCTAAAAAAACTTTTATTGCGATCACCATTGTATCCTGATTGCTTAGTTCAAAATATATTCATCTCATATTTCATTAGACAACGTAAGACGAACTTGACGTCATAATTGTTGTGATGCTTGAAATGTAAAACCACATATCAACATATTTATGCAATGTAAACTGAACTTAATGCTCCTTATTTCAAAGTTTTCTTTACGATTCACATTTTTTATGTTTTAATGTTTTATGTTGAGTGTTTCAGAACAGAAAACAAAACGCTTTTTATTAAACCAAATAAGAGTTTCGAAACACAAACCATATTGAGTGTTTCAGAACAAAAAACTGATCTGAAAGTCTCATGCACACCTATTATTTAAAACATAATGGTAAATTATATTTTTGTAACGAATGCATGCTATTTTTTAATACTGAGAGTAACACACACACATGACGTGAGCGGTGGTGTTATGATAATTTTATCTGATCATGGTACTCGAATTCATTTGAAACATTGCAGTATAACATTTTTTTTTTTCGTCTGGGGTAGGAAGTAGATAATTTGATTCAAAATCTAGTATTAGTCACGTTTGAAACAACATTAACTAATTAATTGATGCGGAAGAGTAACCCATTGCAATTGACCAATGCGCGTGCGACTAAGTAGCCGAACTCGAAACCGTCGTATAGAATAATTAATCAGATAGTGCGCAATATTTAGTACCGACTAGTAACATAATCAATGATTTAAAATACTTTTAACTCTTTCTGTGGTTAACGTCTTTTGTGATATATTAAACGAATATTTTATATTTAGATATTATGGTAACCTATACACGTACTCAAAAATTAATTGTATTTTGAATGTTTTAGGATTAATGTTACCTATATAACAATACAATTACTCTTTATTGTACGCCAAGTAATAAACAGTTCAGAACAATAGTAGTACATTAAGAGAACGAATGAACATTATGTGTATGTTGTTAATTAACCAATGAACACATACAAGTATGAAAATCTCTCAGAGGTTTCGAGCTGTTAGGTAGAAACTGATTCCATGTTTATTTTATTTAATCTTAGTTTTGATCATATTACTAGTATTACACTGTTTGTGACTAAAGCTTTATAAGCATATGCGAGATATTTTGCATTGGAAATTAAACTTAGTGCATCTTATTTCATGGTTTTGTCTTTGTAGTTGACGAATTGTAGTAACTAACTTTAAGTTCAACAAGACAGGTGTGTACATCACTGCACGTCATATCTACGTCACATGATTTAACCAATCGCAAGCGCTGTTCTACATCACGCTAACGAAGTTTTTAGTTTGATTCATATAAATAAAAGTTCCATTGTTTTAGCTGTTGGAGAAGCTGCGTCTACAAGCGAGCGTTAGATGCGGTGACTCCATACCACTTCATGTTAAAGGGTTTGGCTAACTCTGCGACTGTCTTGGTATAAGCGGTGGCTTGTTATCGTACCTCTTGGTTGGTTTTAATAACTCCAAAAAGAGCGGGCCATTTGGTACGGTGTGACACAAACCTTAAGCGGCGGCTTATTACCATAGTTATGGTATGACGCACTCGGTAATCCATTGCTATATGCGCTCGGTAGCACTTGGAGAACCCCTCACACTCCTCACGTTGAAGAGCTTAGCCAACTCATCACGTAGGAGTGTGTCAAACACCATAACAATCCGAGGTCTAATCCCATTAATCGGGTATGATTTAAGCCTGAGAGTTATGAGAACCCTTGATAATCCAGATACCGGTTACTCGTGGAGAGTCGAGGGTTCTGGTGTGTACATGAGTTCTTGTGCACACTGTGTTAAGCCTTTTGCTTTTTTTTTCCTAAAAAAACTTACGTTGAGCGATGGTGAACGGAACAAAAAACATAGACAAAACGGAAAACGGAAAACGGAATAACGCATAAACTTTGTGTTAATCAACGGAAAGCGCACGATCATTGAGCGTTCTGGTTAACGCGAGCCCTTTTTCATGGAGTAAAAGACCGACAATTAAATTAGTTTTTCCGCAATTAGAAGGCCCACAAATAATACAGCGAATTGTGTCAGGTAAAAGTTCTCCATGATGAAAAGAACGATTATTGCGACTTGAACAAACGAAATTCAACTGCAAGCTCTGTGTTTGTTTTACAAACTTCATATTTCCTCAAAATTAATTCAGGCGATGCACGTGTTGCAAGCATGAAAAGCTTATTAAAAATGTGCAGTAAAGGTGATCGCTCGTTATATGAACAACGCATGATACCATTGTGCGTTCCGGTTAACGCGAGCGCAGGATTCTAACCCTCGATATGTTTACTTACGTTGATCTAATCAACGCATGGTTCCGTTGTGCGTACCGATCAATGCGGTTGAGATTGTAATCCTCAAAAGGTATTGTTCCTTCTGACCCACGACCGCGGAGCGAAAGCGAAGCGGGCGAAGCAGTGGGGCAGAAGGAACAATATCTACCTACTAGTATGCGAGTGTGTTTGTGTGTGCGTATGTGTATGGGTGTGCGTGCGTGTGTGTGTGCGCGCTTGCGTGCGTGTGTGTGTATGCTCGTGTGTGTGTATGTTTATGAATTTGCCCTTTTTAGCGGGTGTAGTATTCATTGCTTTGATAATATCCTTTCAGTGTCTCTATAATTCAAGGTGCTTAACCAATTATAGATTTTAGTTTTCAGTTCTCTTAGCGAGCAAGATTTAATATTACAGATGGAATTTACTTTTTTATGTATGAATAACTGCCTGTATAAGCCGAATCTTTTAGCAAAATGTGACCTAACCGTTGGTAATGGATAACTAAATATACGTTTTTGTAGCAGCTTCTTATAGTTAGGCATATTAATAACATGTGAATGAGCTATTGCGATACACCTTAGTATATACAGTTTCCGAACACTGAGCACTTGACTTTCTTCGTACAAGGTTTGAGTTGGGTATCTACGTTGTCTTGAATGCATAACCTTCAAGAGCGACCGTTGTGCTCTCTCAAGGAGTATCATGTGCGTGCTAGCAGCCCCTCCCCATACCGAGATGCAGTATGATATAACAGACTGTGCGAGGGCAAAATATAACATCTTCAGGAGTTCTTTAGTCATTACATCTCGCAGTTTTTTAAATATATACACTAATTTCCTTATTCGATTTGCGGTGACTATAATGTGATCAATAAATGTTAGTTTTTCATCTAATACAACCCCTAGATATTTTATTGATGAAGTTCTCTTAATTTCCTCACAATTATATAAAGGTAGTGCCCCAGAACAGTTGTGAATTTTTATCGCATTCAAAGTAAGGGGGGCAGAGGCTGCAGTTTTATGAAAGCACAGATATTTTGTTTTGACTATGTTCAATGTGAGCAGATTTCTTTGAAGCCAATCCGCTACACAAATCATACCTCTTTCGGCTGTAGCACGCACTGCGTCCCAAAACGAATCATGAAACATGATTGCTGTGTCATCCGCGTAACACACTATGCTGGCATTCAGCATATCTAGCAAAGTTAGGTCGTTAATGTATAACGTAAAAAGTGTAGGTCCGAGTATGCTAACTTGGGGCACACCGAAAAAAGTTTCCCTCATATCACTGACGAAGTAGTCTACTTTAACACATTGTTTGCGATTTGTTATATAACTCAGAATCCATTTCAGTGGTATCCCGCGTATTCCCGAACACTCCAGTTATCTAATGAGAATTGGAATGGAGACAGTGTCAAAAGCCTTGGCAAGGTCAAGGAAAACTCCGATACAAGCTTTATTTTGGTCTAGATTTTCAGAAATTCTTTCAGTTAGCAAGGTAATCGCATCTTCGGTTGACTTACCTAATCTAAAGCCAAACTAGGCGCTTGTTGACCACTTTTTCCAAGACTTTTGACAGTGTCGCCAGAAGAGAAATTGGCCTGTAGTTGCTACATTTACTCTTATCACCACTTTTGTATATTGGCGTTACCGCTGCAACCTTCCATGTATCAGGGAAAATGCCCTCAGCTAGGCTCAAATTGCATACAAAAGTTAGGGGCTTGAGAATATAATTTTTAATTTTCTTAAGCAAAGTATTTGTAAGGCCATCGAGGCCAGGAGCACTATCTGATTTAAGACCCATTATAATTCTCTCAACTTCAGATTCATCTGCTGGTTACAAAAATAACGAATCAGGCACTGAAAATTTTAATTTAGTCTTAGCAGCAAGGTATTCTTGAGTTGTTTTTGTTTCGGTGAGAATTTTGTTTGCTAGACTTGGGCCCACATCAGTAAAATAATCGTTACATTTATTTAGGGACTCAAGTTTCGAAACGTTTGATTTTAATAATTCTGTACATTTGGTTTTAGATTTATTGCTGTACTTTATATTTTTAATACAATCCCAAAGTTTTTTTGACTTATACTTATTTTGTTCAATTTTCTTTGTAATTAAAACATTAAAACATTTAATAATTAATTACGAACATGTACAATTGTAGTTAATGTATTTTATCTTAAGTTTGTTTACTTGTCTTAATTAAATCATAACTGAAAGGTTACATAATTTGTTCTTAAGCTGTTGTATTATTACATAGGTACCTATGTCTGTAACAAAAAAAAAACAACGTATATACTTATGTTTTTTTTTCAATCACCATGGGTGATATAGTGCAGTATTAACATAGATTCTAAGTACATATATATAACCCAAGCCTATGTAATCCAGAGCAGTATTAAATCATCCTTGTATCAAGACGACCGGGTTTCAATTCGCTCCTACTACGCACCCTACACAGTTGCCCAGGCCGTATGGCGAGTAGTCGCCGTACGGCGGGGCGAGGTACTCAGAACAAGGTTGCATAGCCGCAGCTGTTGGCAACCGAACGCCTGTCCCTCCTACGCTTTCCCTCCCCATGTAGGGCGTAAGTCGCATCTAGGCCCGCTCTAGAGCCCTGACACCTTTCGCATAGCCCAGGCCGTGTGCGCAGCACGGCGGGGCTACTTACTCAGTGCAGGGATCCAGAGCAGCTTCCCATCAGCTACCTTACGCCCGTCCTCTCAGAATATAAACATATGATACATAAGTGGCCCATATAATACTTATATACATACCCCCCCCAGTTGGATATTAGCCGCCGGCTAGCAAATGCACCATTGAATTTACTAGCCGTCGTTGCCCAGGATGCACCAGGCCCAGACGCTACACTTTCCCACCACATGAAGCCGAAGCTTCGGATAGCGGGAAGTTGTAGCGCCCGAGCACGCGAGGAGGAATCCGACATTGCACCCCAACCTTTTTTTTTTTTTCTTTTTTTTTTTTGGTGTGGAAAATGCGCCTTATGCATCGTCTCCGTTCGGGGAAACGGAGGTATGTGGGGCTCTTTTCAAGGGGCCTACCCACTAAAAACCACACGGATTTCCTCGTTTGCCATTGTGAACGCCACGGGAGCACAAGGAGTCACCGCAACGCCCACTGGCCGCCCCGGGATGGGGCTCCTCTGTCGACACCGTGCAATGCGGGCTCGGCACTCCCCGGCCTCCCCCGCTGGTGAAGGATTGTTTAAAGAGGTTTACTCCTCGTGGCTTCCGCAGATACCTACGTTCCCGGCAAGCCGGGGTTACGTGCCCTCACGTTAGCTTCCGCGCCCTCATGTCCTGCTCTGAAAACAGAGCGGTACCGAGGGCACGGTTGCTTCCGCCCTGAGGCTCCCCCGCACCTTTCCCTGCTCGGGCCACAGAGCAGGTACTAGGCTTAAGCTCACCTCCATCACTCGACCCCTCTCAAAACCCCAAGGCTATCCCTCCCCATCAGGCGTTTGGCGCCTCCAGGCAGGCTGCAGAGCCTTGAACCTTTCGGTAGCCCAGGCCGTGTGGTCCAGGCACGGCGGGGCTAAGTACTCAGAGCAAGGTTCACAAACAGGTTGTACAAACACACACAAATCACACAAACACAACCATCACCACCACCAAGCTACACTGACGCGTTTCGAACTCAACCAGAGCTCATCTTCAGAGTTAAAACAACCGTATGCTATGCTACCAAATGTTAAACTAACAAACCAAAACAAATATTTTAACTTGTTACTGTAACTTCACAAGTACCCACTTTATGCCGAAAATCTGGGATACTTGTCTGGCGTCTTTGATAATGTCCAAGCGGCTCTTTGGCAAAGTCATAAGAAAAACTCACAGCGCTATAACACCAGGCGGAAGGAGATTGACTTTAACGTAGGAGATATAATTTGGAAACGTTGTTATTTACAAAGCAACAAAGACGCCTATTTCAGCAAAAAGTTAGCGCCAAAGTACCAAAAATGCCGTATCAAGATTAAACGCTCACCTTTAGTGTACATAGTTGAGGACATGGCTGGTCGTGATTTAGGAGCTTGGCACGTTAAAGATTTTAAGCTTTGTAACAGTGCTAATATCTCATGAGGTTTTAACAATTTTTTTTTTCATTTTTTTGTGTGTTTTGGGATGGTCGTCACCGGTGAATCGGTTACGATTATATAATATCCTGAGCATTGTTTTTCTAGTTCTAGCCAATTTACACTTACAAAGTATATTAAGCCTACACCTGAGCTTCTGAACTCCTTGTAAGGAAGCCCAAATCGAAGCGGGTGGTGACTTCGCTAGGTAATAAGTATGTAAAGCCTTCACCTGAGTTTCTTAAACCCTTGAAAAAGAAGCTCAAATCGAAGCGGGTGGTGACTTCGCTAAATAATTCCTTGAATCTCTAGTCTCTAAGAGACTAAAACTAGGACAAAAAAAATCTTGTTCTATGCTTACCGGCAATAATTAATGCAGCTATTTAATTTTACCATCACTCATTTGCTACTCGAGCGCCGTATTGACTGAGTAATGCGTCTCTCTTTTAAAAAGGTGTTTCTTTAGTTGCATTTCTGACTAAGAAAACTATATGACAGATTTGATCGAACGAAAGGTGAGGAATGATAGTGTAAGTAGTAAATGTAACGCACTCGAGAGTCCTAGAAGGATTTTTCTCAGGAAAAATCCTTCTTCTAGGAGACGATGTACTGTAACGTATAACGTTAATTCTTTCTCTTAGAATTAATAGTTATAAATAGCTACGAAGTATTTAGATAAATATTGGAATCTAGAACTAGAAAACTTACTTAAAAGATAAAACTATTCACAAATAACTTAATATCTACTTAAAATTAAAACTTATAACTAACACCTATTTGCTAAAATACTTAATTTAAATAAAAACTATCAAAATAATCATAAGAAAAGTGTGAAAGAGAACTAAAAAATCTAGTAAATAATTGTACAAACAAACACACGGAGCGTACGCGTAGGTAATGTATTACTAATAGGTCGCGGAACCGGTCGCCGGCGCTTGTTCATCGAGTATGCATCGAATGCCTGTGCGCCGGCTGCTGCCGCCATTCAGCCGAGGCCCTTTGCACGCGAAGCCTGTGTCGCTTTTAACCACAGATTTACCTCAGCGCGGAGCGATCGCTCTGACGACGCCGCGACATAATTAAAATCTTTTACTTTAAATATTTAAGTTATTTAAAAGTGAGTGCTCTTTCGTCCCAATCTTGGGTAAGTGTTGCACCTATCATTATTGATTACGTAGTTTAATGTTTCTAAGCCTACAATCCTCGATATTTTGTAGAAATGGTAGACGTACCTTTCGCAATCGTCTCGCTTGACCTTCCTTTGTGCGCTTAGAACATTCTCGATTGTACATGCAGATCGCATATGCATTTTTGGCTAATCACACATTTCTTTTAACCACTATTACCTAATTTAATAAGGAATGTTGAAGCTGTGTCATTTTTTTCAGTTATTTAAATGGTTATAATTCTTAATTATAACAAAAGGTTCTACGCTAGTCGATTTTGCCTGTGACTTACGTTATTCTTTTGTACAAGCCTTTGCTTATGTACAAATATGTGCTTAGTTATTTATTAATTGATATTTGGAACTTTTATTTAATGTCGTAAACTATGCTTTTGGTTTTAATTCGTGTAAATGGAAATTTAATAAGCTTCAATATATATTTGGTATTCTTAAACGTAAATTTAATACAAATAACTGAAATTATTATCTAGAAATAACGTTTATGAGAAAAGGCTTTTACTTAAATAATACTGTTAAAAATCAAACGAATCATTGTGAAATAATTGCATCGAGAATCTAATGTTAACGCAAACACTATCGCTTACCTTCGGATTCGCTTGTGCACATTATCTTAATTATTAAATTAATTTTATTACTATAAAATATTGATACGCTTAGCCTTGGGTTCTCACTGTACTGCTTGCATATTTTGTACCTGGACTGCATCATCCTTCATTTCATAATTGCTTTTAATGTAATTACCTACCCCCTTGTACGCGAGTGACCATCTGCAGTCCAGGGCTAGGTTTGAGCTGGTCCTAATGAAGTCGATTGGACGCGTTCCAGGAACACCCTACCGGGTGAAGATCATCTCCGTGTCAAAACACTTTACCGGGGGAAGATCCACGCACTGAACCACCCTACCTACCGGGTGAAGAGCACCACTTCAAAACCCCCACTGGGTGAAGCTCCAACACCACCGGTACCGAGACTCGCCATCAACACACTCAGCCACTTCACCACCAAGGCCCTCCGAGTCGAGCTCCGCACCGCCGAGGGGCGTACGGTACCAGAAAGGGAACGGCCACTCTCACACTTACCAGGCATCTCGTCACAGCCCTGCCTAGAGGCAATCGAACCCTCCCTGAGCTAATCGAGAACTTAAACTTAACGAACCTTAAGAATAGTAAAACTTAAACCTAGTAGAATAAATCTTAAAATTATTGAATCTTAAAATTAGTGAAACTTAAGAACTGGTAAAACTTAAAATTAATTATATTTAAAATTGACGGGTCTTAAATTAATAAACTTTGAACTTAAACTTAAATTGCTAATGTAATTACATACTTTAAAGATCTTATAATTAAATTATTATTGTAACTATCTAATCTTTTTATTTGTCCACGTATTAGGTACCTACCCGCTATTTTTACGTGACAGTATCGGTCTGCAATGGTTTTTTCATTTAATCTGACGGCGCGTTCATAATACTTTACTTGATTTCTTTAATTTACGTAATCGTTAATTTTATGAGTTAGATTTAATTGCAATTTGAAATGTCGATTTGATTTCTTTTATTTAAAAAAAATGATACAATTAATCTAAACCAAAGAGGGGGCTGGTGTAGTCCGGGTGGGCTTGCGAGTGACGTCAGCGTCGGAACCAGTCTTCAGTGGTAAGGCGACTGGCGAGGTTATAAAACAGTCTGCGCACGTTGGCGGACTCACTTTTACTTGAGCCGTGGCGCTGACCGTACGCTCGCAATTCCATCTACCTCTTTGTTTCATTTTGTTAAAATTAACAAGACAATACAATTGTTACGAGATCAACCGTTGTGTCATTTGAAGACCCGCTTGCTGCAGCCTACGGACGCGAATAGACGCAGTCATCTGCTCGGAAATCCGTCATCAGAAGTGGGATGGACCAGGAAGCGGAAGATCAAAATGAAGGGCGCCGCAGTCCTATATTACGGACTCAACAAGATCAATGGAGGAGTCTTTTGGAATCTCAACATCGTAATATGATGGACTTGATAAAAACTATGCTTGAACCAAAGAAAAACGTGGGTAAACTTATTCTCCCGGAATTTAATCCCGACGATCAAGAAGCAGATGCGCAAGCCTGGTGTAATACAGTGGACATCTGCTTGAAAGAAAACCCGTCAAGCGGAAGCCGGTTGGTTATGCTCCTTAGCCGGGCTCTCAAAGGATCAGCAGCTACATGGTTGGCTCATAATAGTCACTCTGAAGTCACGTGGTCAGAACTCAAACCCCTTTTTCTATCTCGTTTTGACACCATTGAAACGCCGGCTGCTACTTTATACAAAATTTCGTCAAGTAGTCCAAATGAGGGTGAAAATATGTCAACGTATGTGTCACGAATTTTAAACACGTTAACGACACGATGGCAGAACATGACGGTAGAGCAAGTGGCAATAAGTGTAGCATTAGCACATGTGGCACGCATGGATAATCAAATTCAGAGAATGGCTTTCACAACAGAAATAAAGTCAAGAGTTCAACTACAACGTGAACTAATGCCATTTGTGTATCGAAAAAGAAGTCTACCCTCTTCTGAAAAAAATAATCAAAGCACTGACGCTAAGAAACCGCGTTACGAACCACCGCGACGGTGTTATAATTGCGGTAAGATTGGTCACCTAGCTGTGGATTGTGGCGGCAACACTAGCAAGACTCAAAACACCGACACCTACACGAATCGTTATTCGTCAGTGACTAAAAACAACCCACAGCAACTGAAACGCGTTGTGTGCTTCCGCTGCGGTGAGGCAGGTCACATTGCGCCACACTGTACCCAAAAGGAAAAGAAGCCCGAAGATCATCGAGACACGCCTACAACTGAACAGAGAGTGAATATCTGCACCATCGGGCCCGCGGCAGATCGCCTTTACAACCAGGGTGAGCAGTTTTCATTTTGTTTTGATTCCGGTTCTGAATGCTCATTGATAAAAGAAACAATAGCTCAACGTTTTCCGGGAAAGCGAAATTGTAACCCGGTTGTACTTTTAGGTATAGGAAAATCAAGTTTACGTTGCAACACTCAGATTCTTGCTATGGTTAAACTCCAGGGTTACTTTGTTGAGTTATTGTTTCACGTGGTCCCTGACTCTTCTTTAGGAAATGACATTTTGATTGGAAGAGACTTGATTAATTTAGGATTTTCGGTAGAAATTGCACAAAATAGTCTAATCATTAATAAAACCCAGGTTATTGCGCAATGTGAGTTTGGTAAAAACGCGAAAGAATTTAGTGGTATCAACACCGATGTTTCCTCCGAATGTTTTGATGAACTTACGCAATTGCTGGGAAAATATTCTGACTACTTCGTTGAAGGTATACCTACAGGGAAAGTTAGTACGGGACAACTCGAAATAAAACTTGTAGATCCTAGTCGAACAGTGCAGCGTCGTCCATACCGAATGAGCCCTAATGAACGTGAATTAGTGCGTAAAAAAATAAAAGAACTTCTTACTGCCAACGTTATTCGCGAAAGTTGCTCCCCCTTTGCAAGTCCAATACTACTTGTAAAAAAAAAGGACGGCTCTGATCGCCTTTGCGTGGACTATCGTGAATTGAATAGCAACACCATCCCAGATAGATATCCATTACCTTTGATCGGCGATCAGATACAGCGTTTAGTTGGAGCCAAATACTTTACTTCTTTAGATATGGCCAGTGGTTACCATCAGATCCCTGTACATCCTGATTCAATAGAACGAACAGCCTTTGTAACACCTGACGGACAGTTTGAATATGTAGCAATGCCGTTTGGCCTCCGAAATGCTCCATCGGTATATCAACGAGCTATTAATAAAGCTCTCGGCAGTCTTTCCGAAACATTTGCTGTCTGTTATATTGATGACATTATAATTCCATCCCAAACTATTGAGGAAGGTCTTCAACGGTTAAATTCGGTATTAGAGGCTTTAACAAAATCTGGTTTCTCTCTCAACTTAAAGAAATGTGCTTTTCTTAAAACCCATATAGATTATCTTGGATATCAGGTGTCATCCGGTCAAGTAAGGCCGAACTCACGTAAAATAGATGCTTTGTCGCAATTACCTCCACCGGAAACTGTCACACAGTTGAGACAGTTCATCGGTCTTGCGTCATATTTCCGCCAGTTTATTCAAGGTTTTTCTCAAATCACCGCTCCCCTTTACAGACTCACGTCTGGAAACGGTAAGGTAAAGTGGACTCCAGAATTTGAAAATATTCGTCAAAAAATAATTTCAGTCTTAATTAACGAGCCAGTATTAACTATTTTTGACTCTCAGTGCCCCATTGAATTGCATACGGATGCTAGTTCTGAAGGTTATGGTGCCATACTAATGCAAAGGAAAAACGGTAAACTCCATGTTGTTGATTATTATAGCCGCCGAACAACTTCTTGCGAATCGAAATACCATTCATATGAACTTGAAACGTTAGCAGTAGTCAACGCCATAAAACACTTTAAGCATTATTTACAGGGCCGGAAATTTGTAGTAGTGACGGACTGTAATGCCGTAAAAGCATCAAAATCTAAAACTGACTTAACACCTCGCGTTCATCGATGGTGGTGTTTTCTACAAAGCTTTGATTTCGACATTGAGTATAGACCTGGAAAGCGAATGGAACACGTAGATTTTTTTTCTCGAAATCCCCTTCCTCAAATACCTGTAATGAAAGTTATTCAAAAACGAATTAATCTGACTGAAATTAGTGATAACTGGTTTCAAGCAGAACAGCAAAAGTATCCTGAAATAACTTCCATTATTTCAAGTTTGCAAAACAACAGCCTCGACCCTAATGTTGCGGGGACATACGAACTTAGACGTGGAATTTTGCACCGGAAAGTAGAGAGAAATAGCAGGACCGTCTGGTTGCCTATTGTTCCCAGGTCATTTCAATGGGCCGTAATCAACCATGTCCATGAAAGCATTATGCATTTAGGGTGGGAGAAAACTTTAGAGAAAGTCTATTGCCATTATTGGTTTCCACACATGAATAAGTACGTACGCAAATTTGTCGATAACTGCATAACCTGCAGGTTATCAAAATCTCGTTCAGGTAGAGTCCAAGCCGAATTACATCCCATCCCTAAAGTCTCTACGCCTTGGCATACCATTCACATAGATGCAACAGGGAAGCTGAGTGGTAAGAATGACACTAAAGAATATTTGTTTGTGATGATAGATTCATTTACAAAATACACAATTTTGCATCATACGCTTAATATCGATACCACCTGTGCTATCAAAGCTCTCAAATACATTGTTTCTTTGTTTGGTGCCCCAACTCGCGTTATAGCTGATCAGGGAAGATGTTTTGCAAGCAAAGATTTTAAAGACTTTTGCGATTCACATGGTATTGCTCTTCATCTGATAGCCACGGGAACTAGTAGAGCTAATGGACAAGTAGAGCGAGTAATGAGCACTTTAAAGAACTTACTTACAGTCGTTGAGGTCGGAAACAACAAATCGTGGCAAGATGCACTTCCTGAAGTACAAATAGCTATTAATAGCACTGTTAATCGCGTAACAAAATCGAGTCCTTTAGAATTATTGATTGGCAAAGTAGCGAGACCCTTAGACCTAATGACCTTAGACGATGACCTTAACGAAAACAATGTCAATTTGACGGAAGTTCGTCAACGTGCAGAACGTTCAATACAAAACAGTGCTATTATCGAAAAAAATAGATTTGATGCAACAAAAGCAGTAATGTAGGTGATTTTGTGCTTTTGGAAAATCATGAACGGAATCAAACCAAATTGGAATCAAAATTTAAAGGACCTTTTACGGTGGTTCAGGTGCTTGATGGTGATAGGTATTTACTGAAGGCTCTGAATTCTAACAGAACATACAAATATGCTCACGACCGTATTCGAGCTATGCCGAATTGTTATGTTCCGTTGGAATTGAGTGCTAATTTAGGAAAACCAGGATGTGCCGATGACGGCGCAAGTAAGTAGATGTAGTTATAATAATCTGTCATAAGAAACCTTGTCTGTGTGACAATCGGTCTGTGTGACCACCATTCTATGTGACAACCTGTCTGTGTGACAATCAGTCTGTGTGACAATAAGTCTGTGTGACAATAAGTCTGTGTGACAATCAGTCTGTGTGACAATCAGTCTGTGTGACAATCAGTCTGTGTGACAATCAGTCTGTGTGACAGTCGGTCTGTGTGACAAATGACAATCTGTAATTGTGCTTATCAGTCTGCCTAATAATCTGTCTGTGTGACGATTCACCCACGTGATAATTTTAGTAAAAACTAGCTTTGTGGCCAGAATGGCCGAGCCAGAATAGATAAACTATTTATCGTATTGTAATTTTGTTACAGATAATTCCGATGACGACGAAACACACGAGGACGTGTGAAGGCGCAGGACGGCCGTGACGGCGCGTTCATAATACTTTACTTGATTTCTTTAATTTACGTAATCGTTAATTTTATGAGTTAGATTTAATTGCAATTTGAAATGTCGATTTGATTTCTTTTATTTAAAAAAAATGATACAATTAATCTAAACCAAAGAGGGGGCTGGTGTAGTCCGGGTGGGCTTGCGAGTGACGTCAGCGTCGGAACCAGTCTTCAGTGGTAAGGCGACTGGCGAGGTTATAAAACAGTCTGCGCACGTTGGCGGACTCACTTTTACTTGAGCCGTGGCGCTGACCGTACGCTCGCAATTCCATCTACCTCTTTGTTTCATTTTGTTAAAATTAACAAGACAATACAATTGTTACGAGATCAACCGTTGTGTCATTTGAAGACCCGCTTGCTGCAGCCTACGGACGCGAATAGACTCAGTCATCTGCTCGGAAATCCGTCAAATCTATATATATAAAATTCTAAACTGACTGACTGACTGACTGACTGACTGTTGATATATCAACGCACAGCCCAAACCACTAGACCTAGAGACTTGAAATTTTGCACATTTATACAACGTAGGCATCCACTAAGGAAGGATTTTTGGGAATTCCCACGGGAACAGGAAAAAACGGGATTTATAGATTCGATTCCGAGTGACCGTATCTCAGTAACTATAATAACTAGACTCTTCAAATTTGATAAACAAGTAGGTATTACAATAATGAAAAAATTAATTTCAGGATTTTTCAAAATTCCCACGGGATAAGGAATAAACGGGATTTATATATTCAGTTCAATGGAATCCTATGAACTTTAATTACTAGACTCTTCAAATTTAGCATAGAAGTAGGTAATTATAATAGTAAAAAACATTTTTAAGGATTTTTGGAAATTCCCACGGGATAAGGAAAAAACGGGATTTTTCGTTTTACTGGTCGTAGAAAGCTGAAATTCGGCATGAAGTTTGCTTGGGGAGTGTAGAGGAGCATTGTGAGAGGAATTTCCAAAATTCCCACGGGAACGGGATAAAACGGGATTTATATATTCGATTCCGAGTGACCCTATCTCAGTAACTATAATAACTAGACTCTTCAAATTTGATACACAAATAGGTATTACATTAGTTAAAATATTAATTTCAGGATTTTTCAAAATTCCCACGGGATAAGAAAAAACGAGATTTATATATTCAGGTCAACGGAATCCTATGATTTCAAACTAAATACAAACTGAAATATAGATGCACAGAAAAAACCCCAGAAAAAAGACCAATGCTGGGAATCGAACCCAGGTCCTCAGCGTTCCGTGCTGCGTGCTTACCCCTACACCATCACTGGTCTAGAGGTTAGCGACGAATCTTTCCCATACATCGTACATTTCAGTCTGTTATAATCACCTTATGCAGTGATAAAGCACTCATCTATGTTTATGCCCTCTACCGAGAGACTTTAACACTCCTTCGGAGCTAACCGCTCACCTGGACCAAGAGATGGCGCTACTGTGCAACTTTAAACAAGTCAGATATGAAGTATCTTTTTTTATTTATTTTTCAACTTCATTTTTTATTACTTTTACGGTCATCCCATGAAACCATATATTTCAAACTAAATACAAACTGAAATATAGATGCACAGAAAAAACCCCAGAAAAAAGACCAATGCTGGGAATCGAACCCAGGTCCTCAGCGTTCCGTGCTGCGTGCTTACCCCTACACCATCACTGGTCTAGAGGTTAGTGACGATTTTTTCCCATACATCGTAAATTTCAGAATGTTATAATCAGACCTACCTTACCTAGATATACCTTATGCAGTGATAAAACGCGCATCTATGTTATGCCCTCTACGATGTATGGGAAAAATTCGTCGCTAACCTCTAGACCAGTGATGGTGTAGGGGTAAGCACGCAGCACGGAACGCTGAGGACCTGGGTTCGATTCCCAGCATTGGTCTTTTTTCTGGGGTTTTTTCTGTGCATCTATATTTCAGTTTGTATTTAGTTTGAAATATATGGTTTCATGGGATGACCGTAAAAGTAATAAAAAATGAAGTTGAAAAATAAATAAAAAAAGATACTTCATATCTGACTTGTTTAAAGTTGCACAGTAGCGCCATCTCTTGGTCCAGGTGAGCGGTTAGCTCCGAAGGAGTGTTAAAGTCTCTCGGTAGAGGGCATAAACATAGATGAGTGCTTTATCACTGCATAAGGTGATTATAACAGACTGAAATGTACGATGTATGGGAAAGATTCGTCGCTAACCTCTAGACCAGTGATGGTGTAGGGGTAAGCACGCAGCACGGAACGCTGAGGACCTGGGTTCGATTCCCAGCATTGGTCTTTTTTCTGGGTTTTTTTTCTGTGCATCTATATTTCAGTTTGTATTTAGTTTGAAATATATGGTTTCATGGGATGACCGTAAAAGTAATAAAAAATGAAGTTGAAAAATAAATAAAAAAAGATACTTCATATCTGACATGTTTAAACTTGCACAGTAGCGCCATCTGTTGGCCCAGGTGAGCGGTTAGCTCCGAAGGAGTGTTAAAGTCTCTCGGTAGAGGGCATAAACATAGATGAGTGCTTTATCACTGCATAAGGTGATTATAACAGACTGAAATGTACGATGTATGGGAAAGATTCGTCGCTAACCTCTAGACCAGTGATGGTGTAGGGGTAAGCACGCAGCACGGAACGCTGAGGACCTGGGTTCGATTCCCAGCATTGGTCTTTTTTCTGGGATTTTTTCTGTGCATCTATATTTCAGTTTGTATTTAGTTTGAAATATATGGTTTCATGGGATGACCGTAAAAGTAATAAAAAATGAAGTTGAAAAATAAATAAAAAAAGATACTTCATATCTGACTTGGAATCCTATGAACTATAATTACTAGACTCTTCAAATTTGGCATAGAAGTAGATAATCAAAATAGTGAAAAACAGTTTTAAGGATTTTCAGAAATTCCCACGGGATTAAGAAAAAACGGGATTTATCGTTTTACTGGTCGTAGAAAGCTGAAATTCGGCATAAAGGTTGCTTGAGGAGTGTAGAGAAGCATTAAGAGAGGACTTTCCAAAATTCCCACGGAACGGGAAAAAATGGGATTTTTCGTTTTACTGGTCGTAGAAAGCTGAAATTCAGCATGTTGGTTGCTTAGGAAGTGTGGAAGAGCATTAAGAGAAGACTATCCAAAATTCCCACGGGAACGGGAAAAATGGGATTTTGCGTTTTACTGGTCGTAGAAAGCTGAAATTCGGCATATAGTTGCTTGGGGAGTGTAGAAGAGCATTAAGAGAGGACTATCGAAAATTCCCACGGGAACAGGAAAACGGGAGTTTTCGTTTTACTGGTTGTAGAAAGCTGAAATTCGGCAAGTAATTTGATTGGCGAGTGTATAGGAGCATTAAGAGAGAACTTTTCAAAATTGTTACGGGAACGGGAAAAAACGGGATTTTTTGTTTTACTGGTCGTAGAAAGCTGAAATTCGGCATGTAGGTTGTTTGGACGTGCAGAGGAGCCTTGAGAGAGGCCTTTCCAAAATTCCCACGGGAACGTGAAAAAACGGGATTTTTCGTTTTACTGGTCGTAGAAAGCTGAAATTTGGCAAGTAGGTAGGTTCCTTGGGGAGTGAAGAAGAGCATTAAGAGAGGACTATCCAAAATTCCCACGGGAACGGGAAAAAAACGGGATTTTTCGTTTTACTGGTCGTAGAAAGCTGAAATTCGGCATGAGGTTGCTTGGGGAGTGTAGAAGATCATTAAGAAAGGACTATCCAAATTTTCCACTGGAACGGGAAAAACGGGATTTTTCGTTTTACTGGTCGTAGAAAGCTGAAATTTGGCATATAGGTTGTTTGAGGAGTGTAGAGAAGTATTGAGAGAGGACTTTCTAAAATTCCCACGGGAACGGGAAAAAACGGGACTTTTCGTTTTACTGGTCGTAGAAAGCTGAAATTCGGCATGAGGTTGCTTGGGGAGTGTAGAGGAGCATTGAGAGAGGACTTTCCAAAATGCCCACGGGATCGGGAAAAAACAGGATTTTTCCTTTTACTGGTCGTAGAAAGCTGAAATTTTTCAAGTGGGTTCCTTGGGGAGTGTAGGGGAGTATTAAGAAAGTGTTCCCCGAAATTCTTATGGTAGGTAACGGGAAAAAAACGGGATTTTGCGTTTTACTGGTTGTAAGCTAAAATTTGAAAATTCGTACTTTTATACTGTGAGTAAGTAGGCCAGGCCGCAAAGGGCTCTTTAACCGACTTCAAAAAAGGAGGAGGTTATGCATTCCACTTTAAGTATTTTTTTTATGTATGTATGTTCACCGATTTCTCAGTCAATTGTGGACCGATTTCAAAAATTATTTTTTTATTCGAAAGAATATAATAGTATACCTACTCCTCAGATGGTCCCATTGTCACGCAAGCAAGCAAGCGTGCATGCATGCTTGCTCACATCTTGCTTGCATGCTTGCTTGCTTGCCTGTATGCTTGCTTGCTTGATATCTTGGTTCTTTGGAATTCTCATAGTACACGCGAGCGAAGCCGCGGGCAAAAGCTAGTCTATATATATAAAAGAAGAAACTGACTGACTGACTGACATATCAACGCACAGCCCAAACCACTGGGCCTAGAGATTCCAAATTTGGCATGTAGGTTTCTTATAAGGTCTAGGGGTGCACTAAGAAAGGATTTTTCAAAATTCACTCCCTAAAGGGGTAAAAAGAGGGTTCAAAGTTTGTATGGGGAAACAAGATTAGTTCGACTATTTTATTCGAAACTTCACAGAATTACTCCTAATGATAAATGAGTAAACACGTGTTTCAGGTTTTTTGAGAATTCAACCCCTAAAAGGGGGGAATGGGGTAACAAAGTCTGAAAATCAACATGGGTGTTGTTTCTATGGTTTAGCGGGTCGCTGGTTATGAAAACAACAACGGTTTTAAAATCCAATGTGGTATACGTAAAATTCCATCTCCCTGGATGGGGTGCGATGGGTTGAAATGTCTAAATATCAATATGGGTGCCGTTTTTAAGGTTTTGCCCAAACCACTGGACCTACAGACTTGAAATTTTGCACTTAGATACCTTATATAATGTAGGCATAGACTAAGGAAGGATTTTTAGGAATTCCCACGGGAACGGGAAAAAACGGGATTTATATATTCGATTCCGAGTTACCCTATCTCAGTAACTATAATAACTAGACTCTTCAAATTTAATACACAAGTAGGTAAACATTTCATTTCAGGATTTTTCAAAATTCCCACGGGATAAAGAAAAAACGGGATTTATATATTCAGTTCAATGGAATCCTTTGAACTATAACTACTAGACTCTTCAAATTTGGCATAGGAGTAGGTAATTATAAAAGTAAAAAACCGTTTTAAGGACTTTTGGAAATTCCCACGGGATAAGGAAAAAACGGGTTTTTTTCGTTTTACTGGTAGTAGAAAGTTGAAATTCGGCATGTAGGTTCCTTGGGGAGTGTAGAAGAGCTAATGCTCCTATAAAGCATTTCCCGAAATTCTTACGGGAACGAGAAAAAACGGGATTTTGCGTTTTACTGGTTGTAGAAAGGTAAAATTCAAAATTCAAAATTTTATAATTACTAAACTAAACGGGATTTATCACGCAATAAATATTTATTTATTTACCTCGACGTTTCGGCCACATTGCCGCAACCGTGGTCACGAGTTAACTCGTGCGTGATAAATCCCGTTTAGTTTAGTAATTATGAGTGAAAATCACGAAAGATCAAAAGTTTATACTGTAAGTTGGTCACAAAGGGCTCTTTAACCGACTTCAAAAAAAGGATGAGGTTATGCATTCCACTGTATGTATTTTTTATGTAGGTATGTTCATCGATTTTTCGGTCAATTGTGACCCGATTTTAAAAATTCTTTTTTTATTATAATATAATATACTCCTGAGATGGCCCCATTGTCACCAAATCAGGATCTGATGACGGGATCTCAAGGAAATCGAGGGCAACCTTCAAATTTTGTAGGCACGCATTACGCTTTTCATATATTTTCTCAAGCTATTTAAGTGTTTGCGTCTGGTAGACATCATCTCATGTTGATGAGCTGATGATGGATGGAAAAACTCCTTAACGGTTAGGAGTTGAGGATATTTTTTCAAATATTATAGGTAAGATAGTTGTATTTTTTCAGGTTATCCAGGTGAGCTGAGCATGGAAGGTTAAAATTCTTAACAGTTAGGAGTTATAGGAAGTTTCTTTAAATATCATATGCACGTATAGACCTTTATTTGTATTCTTTCTGGTTATTCGGATTTTTAGGGCCCGCTTCCGAATTAGTGAAAAACATTGTATACAAAGAAATACTGTAAAGGACCGTATCTACCTGAAGTTTAGTCGTGCTTGCTTGCACGCTTGCTTGCACGTTTACTTGCACGCTTTCTTGCACGCTTGCTTGCGTACATGCATGCTTGCTTGCATCTTGCTTGCCTGTATGCTTGCTTGCTTGATATCTTAGTTGTATGTATGTATGTATGTAAAACTCTTTATTGTACGTAAAACATGAAAAATAACAGTTAACAAGAAAAACAGATGTACAAAGGCGAACTTATCCCATAAAGGGATCTCTTCCAGTTAACCATTGACCGATTGACAAGACATCAGAGACAAGAGTAGGCATACAATGCTGAGTAATAAAAAAAGAGTCGAAATCAAAAGTAAACCAAAACCAATATTCTTAACATAAACAATACACATACATACAAAGAATACACGCAACTACACACTAATATATTATATACTTAATGAATACAATAGACTAATACATATCATATCAACACAAATAGACTACCTACATAAAAACTACATACATTAATATACGCATATACACTACACAGAGAACACAATAGAGGTTAGTTCTTTGGAATACTCATGGTACACGCGAGCGAAGCCGCGGGCAAAAGCTAGTTTTCTATAATCTACGACAAGTCTCCATTTTGCTTCTCCAGAGCTATCGGTTTTCTTTGGAACGACCCATATTGGGGAAGACCAAGGGCTATCAGATGGTTGTATAATTTTTTGTTTTAACATTTTATCAATTTGAGCCTGAATTTCAGCTTTATGGATTTGCGGATATCTGTAGCTTTTGACATAAATAGGTAATTCGTCGGTTGTTTTGATTTGGTGTTTAATCTGATTTGTAAATGTTAGGGGCTGCGTGTCATCGTAAAAAATGTCTTTGTATTTTTTACATAATTCGAGGAGACAGTGTTTTTCTTCAGAATTTAAGTGTTCACATCGAATTAATGACTCAATTTCATAATTTTTTGGAGAAATTGATTCAAAGTTGTGAATTTCGAAATTAGCATGCAGTGGAAAAACAGTTAACGGGGACATAAGACACACAAATATGTCATTTTTTGTAGGATTTGATATTTCAACAAGAGCGTAACCATTTTTTGAAACAGACACGGTTGGTGGAATCGTGCATTTATTCAATTTAGTTTCTGGTATGTAGAATTCGGAGTTATCTATTGAAACGGGTATTTTTACAATTTTTGTGGACCCTGCTCTTACTAGGGCTTCAAACAAATTTCGGATACCAGAATTCAATATTTGAATTGGTATTTGTGAATTTGGGGTAACTAGCGTTCTCTTCCCAATATCAACGCTCGCCTTTAAATTTTCTAGCATCTGAAATCCAATTAATCCATCAAAAATATTATGAAATTTGTAGACATACAACTTCAATTTATTATCCTGCTTGAATTCCTCAAAAGATGGTATTTCTATAGAGTGGTTATTACTGGTTGTACAGTTTAAATTTGTTACAGCAAAAGGCTCGTAATTCATTGGTATGTGCCGAAAGTATTTTGCTATTGCTTCAGGTGAAAGAAAGGATTGGTTAGCGCCAGTATCAATAAGCAATTTAAGGGGCGGGTTTTTTATTTCTATGAAGGGCAATTGTCTCTTTAGGTGGACATTAATTTCTGTTAAGAGCTGGGCTTTATTTCCGAAACCTGGCAAAAATTTTCATTTTCATCATTAGAAACAGATTGAATTACGTAAAATTCGTTTGAATAATATTGAGAGTCATTTAACAGCTCTATATGGTTCGCAGTAGCAACGCCGGTGGCATTATCTACATGTGACGGTGACGTTGATAACGCAGCGTCTGTGTAGGCTTGTTCTGAGAAGTCTGAATCTAAAAGTGCATTCTTGGTATTATGTACCTCTTCGATAATAAAGTTGCTGTTAGAGTTCTGTACGACTGGTTGAAAATAATTGCGTCTTTGGGGTTCCGTGGGATTAAACATAGGCCGTAATTGTATTCCTGCAGAGCGGTAAGAAATTCCACTCATTGGCTGAGGGTTCTGTTTGGGAATGAAATTCGGCTGGTTATTTCTGAACGGGTTTTTCTGCATTTGGTTGAAATTATTATTTAAACTATTTGCAGACCTTGGCTGACCAAAATGGGGATTTTTAAAAGGATATTGATTGGTTGGTCTTGGTGTAAAGGGGTGGTTATTTACGAATGTATTGTTCGGTCTATTCAATTGGAAAGGTTTAGATGTTCTTAGCATTTTTGGTTGACTTAATGGTTTCGACACTGTCAGATTGTTGTGCATATTTTTTTGTAAATATTGGATGTTTTGTTCTTCTTTTACGAACATTAGGGCGGTGGGCATGTCCGCTGGTCTCATTGCCCGTATTGTCGATCCTAATGGTTCTTTTAATCCGGCCAAAAATGTTTTAAGAGTCTGAGCGGTGAAAAATGTTCGCTTACCGGTTTTTAAATTTTCATCGGATTCATGAAGGGAAACATAATTAATTATAGTATTTAGCAATTGCATGCAGCGAATATAAAATTGTTGTGGTGTTTCATTTTCTTGTTTTAAACTCACTAGGTCTCTATTTAACGCATTTTCATCTCTCTGATCTGAGAAGTGTTGTAACAGCACTGATTTTACGCTTGCCCATGTCTGTGAACCATGTATATTTACTGCTTCTTCTGCTCTACCTTTTAATTTACCAAGAACATTTTGCAATACAATTTGGTTCTGAAAATTGTTCGGTTCATTGGCAATGTAAACTGAGTTAAAATTGATTCGCTAGTGGAAATAAATCTATATAGTTGGTTTGGGTTACCATCGTAATTGGGAACAATAGTTAAAGCTATCTTAAACAAATTAACGGCGTCAACTTCCATTTTACAAGATATTACTTAACGATGTGTCGTATAATTTAAATACACAGATTATTATTAAGAAAATCTCGACGTCGATTGTCAAGGGTCTATAGTAAATAAGTATTTTCACAAGTACACGTTATTTTATAAAAGTAGGTAATATTATTTTTAAGATTCAAGGAAAAGAAGGGAGCTGGCAGGACTCACCATATTCTTATCATTTTCTGTGCTAGGGCAGGCTCGTAGATTCGGCGAAAGCAGGTACTCTTGATTTTTGAAGAGATTATGCTCACGTTCCGTTATAGACTGCGCCAGTTATAGTTGTTGTGATTATAATGATGAAAACAGTCTTTGATATACACTTTTATTGTGGAAAATTGAAACAAGATTTCCCGACAATTACTTAATTAATCGAGTTAACCGTACGATGTTGGTATGGCAACTGCTCGTCGCAGTACACACGCACTCCACACTCGAAGGGCTCTGCCCACGCGCACTATATAGGTACACTTCCATAACGCTCGCTAGGTATATACAGTTCCATAACATAACACGCTTCAACTTTCCGACGAAAACTCGCCGTTTTGGATCGCAACCCTCTAACATTCTGGTAGCATAAGTATAGCTTTGTTGGCTTTTTACTTTGTACTGCGCTCACGTGTTCGAAAATTCTGCCGCCAGGCTTTACGCAAACATCTTCAGCCCAGTTAGCAGGATCCAACACCTGCTCAGCAGACTTCGAAGGAACGCTTATTTTAAAGGATGCATAATTTCCTCTAGCTTTCAGAGTTTCCACTGCACATGCGTCTTCCCCACATATCGTTATTAAGTGTGTCCTAACTTGCTCGCTTGTAGTGCCAATCTTCAAATAGTAAACGTGAATATACCATAGTCTCTCCGACGCTTCAAGCTTAGTAGTACCAGGAGGCGCAGTTCCCCGCTTCGCATCCAAAAGCCTGCGCGACGAACGCCTCTGAGCCACGTGCAAGTCATTAGCCGCAGAACGAAAACCATCTCCTGGCGGTTCAGTCACAATTTTCAGACTCTGAGGGCTTCCTGGGTCCACCCGTCATATCGTGTATCCTCTGTTGGCTCTTTTTCTGCGGTTTATCGCTCTGTTCCACCTCCGCGGCCTCCTGATCTGCAGAAAATCTTCCTTGCTGCGCATCCTAGCTTCGCAACTCGGAAGGACTTTCAGTCTTACGTGTGTCTGGGCCGCCTCGGGGGGGCATATTCCCTACTTCCTTGCGTGGTGCGACCGAAGGAGAGCCCGCCGACTGTACATCAGGGCAACGCGAATCCAAAACGGAGCCCATCTTTGTCTCCATAGCAGTGACTCTGGCAGTTAAATGCGCCAAAGCGTTATTCATTGCTTCCAAATGACTCACTATAGTTTTGCTAAGTAAAATTGGCAGGCGCTCGTACAACGCATATTCGAGTACGAGTATGATACTAATTTAAATATCTTTAAGTAAATTTAAATATCTTGGGCACTGGGTCAATGAGAATCTCCAGGACGATCTAGATGTGGAGAGGGAACGCAGGGCCTTGGCTGTACGCTCCAACATGATAGCCCGCAGGTTTGCGCGTTGTGAGGGGGATGTCAGAACGACTCTCTTTAGGGCGTTCTGTCAGACCTTTTACACGTGCAGCTTGTGGGCAAAATGCACTAAAAAGACGCTTAAGGCCTTGCGGGTCCAATATAACAACGGGTTCAGGATGCTGATGGGACTGCCACGCTGGTGTAGTGCATCTGGGATGTTTGCGGGGGCAAGGATCGACAGTTTTAGTGCGATTCTTCGCAAGAGAACTGCCTCCCTGATGTGCCGGGTGCGTGACAGTCCCAACAGCCTCCTGCAGCTGGTTTGGACTGACCCTGCCTGTGCGATGAGTAGGCACTGGAACTCTGTGCATATGGAGTCCAGGGGTGGCATTTATAGTTTAATGTAGTAATAAGCCCTATTTTACTTACTTAATAAATAACATAGCTAATAAGTCATGTAAACTAACACAATATGGACTTGTTCTGAATTAAATTATTATTATTATTATTATTATTATTAATTTTCTTACAAAAACTTAAGTAAATCACATCGTTTCGTTAATCAAACTATCGAATTGTGAATCAAACTATCTGTTAGCGACGTGCTCATTAGGGTCCTAGATTTTAGTCTTTAATTATTTTTTATATAAACATATGGCAGGTAGGCTGCGTGTGTGACGTAGCGACAAACCAATGGCCGAACGGCAGTCGTCCTCACCTAACCGCGCGCGACACACACGTACTTACGCCCTTTCGATTTTGTACTGTGGTGACGGTTTTTCAAATTATACTGAGTTCTCCCGAGTTCTATCTGCTTGTTTTTCTTACGGAACATCTACATCCCGAACCTTGGTCACTTCGACCGGATCAATGTTCCATACGCCGAGAAAAATGGTGAAAACTCGCAGCACTGTTCGTAAGGAGCTCGAGGCCCGAGAGCGCGAGGGCGTTAATAATCTCCAGCAGCCAACAACCTCTCAGCTAACAATGGAACCCACGCAGAACGATGTCCAGGACCCGATGGTTGTTCGTGCATTTGAATTGCCGGGTAGCAGCGTAAAATCCGAATACCGGCCGCCGCAATCGCCCGCGTCACGTACGTCTAAATCAAGGTCAACGCCGTCGTCTGTACTGGCTAGGAGGAAACAGCTGGAACTACAAGCAGCTCAAGAAAAAGCGCGAATCCAGATGGCCCTTATCGATCAAAAATTAGAGATGGATATAGCCAACCTAAGAGAAGAGGATGACGAAGAAATATACAGTCCGAACGATGAACTGCACACTAACAGCAAGGTGAATGTGGAAAAGTGGCTGGAACGAAGCGAGTGGCCACCCGGATCTGCACAACGAGCCCCCGATTATGGTAACCAGCAGGGCTTGCAGTGCCCGCCGGGGGCAGTCAACCCCGGTCCCTCTAATGACACGGTTCACATACTGGCGAGTGCATTACAAAACCTTACCGCTGGTTCCACAAACAATAGGACCGATAAAAAATTGCTTAGCCGAATGAGTACCCCGAGAGACTTACCCTCTTACTCCGGGGACCCACTGGACTGGCTCCAGTTTAAGCAAGCTTACGACGAATCCACGGAAGTGTGCGGGTTCAGCCCGAAGGAAAACCTGTGGCGGTTGAGGAAGTGCCTGCAAGGTCCCGCGAAGGAAGCTGTTTCAGCTCTAATGATAAGTGCTACAACTCCTGACGTCGTTATGGACACCTTAGAGCTACTATTTGGCAACGCAGACAGCATTTTAAATAGAATCATGCAAGGATTACATAAACTTCCACCAATGTCAGCTGAGTACAATAAAGACATTGTGTTATACTCTGTGAAGGTAAAAAACTTCATAGCGGCAGTGCAAGCTATTGGCCGCGCCGAATACCTACAAGGCGTTAACATCGTGAATATAATTTTAACGAAGTTACCTACAGTGATGTTATCAAAGTGGTCTGATTATAGTTTCCCTTTAATAAAAGAAAGTAAGAAATCACGACTAGAAATACTTGGCGATTTTTAAAACCAAGAAGCAGTCAAGATAACCACTACATCAAATATACAATTTATGGATTCACGCCACGGCAGCTATCAGTATCATACAAGAAACAAAGCCGACAACGTAAACGCTAGCAAGCGGTGTTGTTGCAATCGACGCGAAGTGATCGTACAAATAAGTGTTTATTTTGTCACCGCGCGAACCACATACTAACGGAATGTAGGCCGTTCAAAAAAGCCTTACGAAAAGACAGGTGGCGGCACGTGAAACGTCACGGAGTGTGCTTCAAGTGTCTAGTGTCGCGACACGATCGTGAAACCTGCCCCGCGTCCGATAACGTGTCGTGTAACGTTGTACGTACATTTTTATTATTAAATGGTTTAAAAAATAGAATGAGTTCATTATTAACTCTTATCAATCACATTTTACAGTGTTTTATCTACAAAACTAGCACTATTTAGTCGTTAACACGCTGTACTCGATTTAATCTTATTTCGCTTGTCGCACATCACTACTGTGACGTCACGCGAACCGTTGTGAGGCGCCGGCGCCGGTCATTTCGCGGCGAGCTGCAAGCCACACACTCGATATCAGCGCAGAGGTGAACGTACGCTAACATCTCCGGTCTTACTACGTACTTCACGTAACCGGCCAATGTTTTCGTCCCTACACGTTAACCTGCGGAAATCTAAACTATAAATTTGTTCAGTGTATTCTTCAACCCCAATCTCGGGTAAGTGGTGATTAACTGCATAACAGCTAGTAGTAGATATTTTACCTTTAAATGTGCTTAGAATGCTTGGGAAATTGTAGTTTCGCAATCTATCATCCTTCCGGTTATTTTATGCAGCTATTAAGCCTCGCTATACTTAGTGCTTGACCCAGCGCTGCATGGAAGTCTGGGAATGATAATTGCAAATCACTTCCTTACTACCCACGCATTTTGTTAAAAGTAAATTTCTTCCCCAATAATTATTATTGCCTTATTTTACCGAACTTAAATGTAATCTCCGTATCTGATTGTGAACAAGCACGGCAGCACAACTACGGAAGTACTTTCATAGCGCTGTTGCCGTGGTTGTTCACACGAACACCTGGATCGTGTGTAACACCCCGTTTTGACGGCGCGTTCCAGGGTCCCAAGTACGGGTTGGCTCACTGGGGGCCTATCTCTTCCACCTTCTACTGCCACACTGCGGCCAGTACGTCGGCCGTTATTGGGTGTTCTACCCGACGCCCACGGATCAGCGCCCGACCATCTTCTGCGGCTTCAGTGCAGGGAAGTGCTTACTAGGAAGAATAATAGGAATCGTATTTTCCGTTAGACTTGCGTACTAGATTCGAACCACACCCTAAATTTAAATACCCACTTTTTTTTAAATTGTAATTTAATTATTTTTTTTCTGAGCTAGCCTACGGGCATATTAAATTGTTATTTTTGTTGCGTAATATTTTGTCTCATTTCTCCTCCTGGGGGGGTGGGACAAACCCTAACCACGCGGGACGCGACATTGGCGCCTTCTAACTTGGTTCTAGTACGCAAGTAAAATCTGGTTCCCATTATTCTTTTTGGTTGTAGTTAGTGTGTGTTTGTGGCTTATTTTTGTAAAACGTGTTATTTTTTACGTTTTTTTTGGTTTTTCGCAGCTACTAAAGTGTATTTACTAGCGTTTCTTGTTGAAATCGTGTTTTTTTTTAATATATATTTTTTTCTTTTTTTTCTTTGGGTGGTAGAACCTTGTGCCGGGTTCGTCCGGGTCGTTACCACCGTCATACCCATTACTCCTGCCGCTAAGCAGCAGTGCTTGTATAGCGCTGATCGGTGTGGAGGGTAAGATAGCCGGTATATCTACAGGCACACGAGGCATTTCATCTTAGTCCTCAATTTTCGGTAACGCGTCGGCATTCCGTTGGGTGTTGCGGGTGTTCATGCGTCCCACTTTAAATTTAACTTCAAATCGTCTACAATTTTCAACAAAAACCGTTGGTATTTAACAGTTTCAATTTAAAATTCCAAATTTATTTTTTTAATTTACATTCTACCCTCATTTTTTTTAAACTTAATAACGATCTTCTTTGGCTTATATTCATTAGTAACTTGATTTAACCTTTATATTTTTTTCTTATTGAGCGGCAATACACATTAGTAGCAATTTTATTTTTTTTGTTGCAACTAACTTGTTTTTTTATTTTTACTAATACAAAAGGAAAAAACCAGACGTTCTTATTAGATTATTATTGTAACAGAACGGAGAACGGTTTTTTTTTTTCCTCTTTTTTGTTTAGTAGGGTACTTGCGCCTGTAGTTGGTCACCACTTATTCCATTTTTAATTTTTTAATTTTTTTTTAATCATGTTTCCTATCAAGTATCTGTCTCTGCAGAAGTCGGAACTTGAATATGAGGTTCGGATTAGGGGCGCTACTGCTGCATCTTCTGTAGAAGAGTTGCGTAAACAAATAGTTAAATTAGCACCTGAGCTTCCGTCCGAGCACATATTAGAGTCCTCGATTGACGTTAGGGAAGATCTTAAAGGTTGTTTCGATGTACTTAAGAAAATTAAAATGAATTTGGATGCGACTGATCCTTCTTCACCTAATGTACCGTCACTTATGAGAACTCAAAATATGCTTAATCATTTATATAATAGAATCATGAGGATAGCGTGTAGCGACGACATTAAGAAGGAATATGACGATGTAGTCAAGGCTTATAACCTGTATTCGCAAAAGCTAGTAACTCTCCAAGCTAAGGCACCTAGTACCTCTTTTAGCGCGGAGGGTGTTTCTGCAAGCGAGTCGCGGCCTATTGTACCTGATTTGCAAAACATTATTTCAGTAACGTGTGATAGGGGCTCAGCCGATTTATCTAAATTAAAATTTAATGGTAAAACTTGTGTTCGCTCTTTTATACAGCGTGTTAACGAATTTATAGAGGCTAGGAACACTCCTTCACATAAAATACTAAGTTTTGCAACTGAAATTTTTCAAGACGATGCGCTGCATTGGTATCGGTCTGTAAAGGATAGCGTAAGCTCTTGGTCAGAGTTAGCGGCTAGATTGAGGGAAGATTTTGATCAAACTGATTATGATTACCGGCTCAAAGCTGAAATACGGTCTCGTACACAAGGGGAACGCGAGAATATTACCATTTATCTCTCCATTATGAATGGAATGTTCTCGCGTCTATCCAAGACTGTACCGGAAGAAGAACAACTTGAAATTCTCCTTCACAATATCAGGCCTTGCTACGCTAGCACTTTGGCTTCTGCTTCTCAGATTGCATCCATTGACGCTTTGCGTTCACTGTGTCGTAATTACGAGGCTATACAGGCACGTCTTTCACAATTTCAGGAACCGCCTAGAGTTACATCGGATACACTTGCTCCTGAGTTTGCTTACTCAAAGGATGGCAACAGAAGTGCAAATAAAGTACAAAATAGCTCCTCTAGTAACTTCAGTAAACATAGCTATATACCAAATAGGTCTTTTAATAAATCTAACAATTTTAATAACTTAACTCAAAACAATTACAATAGACAACAGCAAAGTTATGTTCATGCGGTCAGTACCAATAATAATGTTCCATATTGCCCTAGATGTCGCTCTAATTCTCATCACATTCGACAGTGTCCTGCTCCCCGTGAAATACTTTGTTTTAAGTGTGGTATGAAGGACGTTAAATTTCCGGATTGCCCTGTTTGTAATAAGAAGCCAAAAAACTAGATGGGCGGAATTGTAGTAATTTTGACAAGCAAGATTGGGAAACTTGGCTTGAATTTATTACAAAATTTACCTCTACTTATAAAATTTCTACAATTCTGCAACGAAAACCTTCAACTGATCCTAGGCCCTATGTAGACGTTAAAATTAATAACATTGACGCCTGTGGTTTACTTGATTCCGGTGCTGCAGTTTCCATTTTAGGCAACAATAGTCACTTACTCTTTGCAGACTGCACTTTACATCAGGACAATCACATTAATATGGTAGCCGCTGGTGGTCAAAATCTCAAAGGTTTAGGATATATTAATTTGCCTATCTCGTTTAAGGGTCAATTTCATATAATCAAAACTTACGTAGTCCCTGAAGTTGAAACACCAATTATATTGGGCATTGATTTTTGGCGTACTTTTCAAATTTGTCCTAAATATTTAGATAGCATTACCATGTCAGGCACTTCTTTAGCAGAGGTTAAAGTGAACACTGATGAAACTTTCATTCACTCTTATGACAACCTTCTGGATTCGCAAAAGTCAATTGCAGACAATGTAATAACTCAGTTTAAGTCTATCTCTACAGAGGAGAAAGGTCTAGGTAGAACCAATTTGATTTCCCATCATATCGATACTGGTGACGCGCAGCCTATCAGGCAACGTTACTACCGCATGTCTCCTGAGAAACAGCGAATTTTAGTAGAACAGGTAGACGAAATGCTTGCATTGGACGTAGTGGAACCTTGTGAAAGTGCTTGGTCTTCTCCGGTACTTATCGTTAGCAAGAAGAATGGGCAACCAAGGTTTTGTCTCGATAGTAGGAAGTTAAACGCAGTAACTAAGCGCGATGCGTACAATTTACCTTACGTAGCTGAAATATTAGATAACCTTCGCGATGCCAAATATTTATCTAGCATCGATTTATCCAAGGCTTTCTGGCAAATTCCCATTGCAATTGAGGACCGCGACAAGACCGCTTTCTACGTACCGGGCAGAGGCACCTTACGTTTTAAAACGACCGCTTTTGGGTTGACTAACGCACCTGCTACTCAACAGCGTTTGGTAGATTTGCTCTTTGCTGATATGGATTTCAAGACTTTCGCTTACCTTGATGACATTATTATCATCAGCTCGACGTTTGAAGAACACGTCTCTCGTCTTTTGTGCGTCTTAGATAAACTTAGAAAAGCTAATCTTACGGTGAATTTTGAGAAGTGCAAGTTCTTTCGTAGTCAACTTAAATACCTGGGATACGTCGTTGATGCTCACGGTTTACGTACTGACCCTGAAAAAGTAGAAGCTATTATCAACTTTCCTACTCCTTCTACTCGTAAAGAGTTAAAACGGTTCCTTGGTACCGCTACCTGGTACCGACGTTTTGTCCCAAATTTCAGCACAGTTGCTGGTCCGCTTAACAAGTTGACTTCGAATGGCAAGAAATCCCCTCCTTTCCAGTGGTCGCCGGAGGCTGACGCGGCTTTTAATGCTTTAAAAGAGTGCTTGGTATCCGCACCAGTCCTCTCTTGCCCGGTGTATTCTGAGCCATTCGAAGTACACACGGACGCTAGCAACTATGGGGTAGGAGCCATGTTAACGCAAATCATGAATGGGAAAGAACATCCTATTGCATATATGAGTCGTTCTCTTACCAGTGCCGAGAAAAATTACAGCATTACTGAACGCGAGACTCTTGCGGTGCTGACTGCTCTCGAACACTGGCGTTGTTATTTAGAAAACGGGAAGACTTTCACCGTTTACACTGATCATTCTGCGTTAAAATGGTTCCTTTCTCTTAATAATCCCACTGGTCGTCTCGCTCGCTGGGGCGTTCGTCTTTCATCCTTTAATTTTGAAATAAAGCATCGACGTGGTGTCGATAACGTTATTCCTGATGCTCTTTCTCGTGCAATTCCAGTCTCAGCCATCAGTTCTGCCAATTCTGTTTTAGATACAGACGATACTTGGTACAAGAATATTTATAACGGCTGTCTCAACAATCCTAGTAACTATCCAAATTTCCAAATTAAAAATAATGCCTTATTTCGACTTTCTAAGTCTACGGGTAAAGCGCAATTAACTACAGAGTTTGCATGGAAGGAGGTAGTTCCTAGTAATTTTAGACAGAAAATAATTAAGGAGCACCACTCAGAGCCAACAGCAGGTCATTTGGGCATTTTCAAGACTTACAGGCGATTGTCATTAAACTATTACTGGCCTGGTATGCACCAAGATGTTGTGGAGTTCGTGGGCTCTTGTTCGATCTGTCAGTCATATAAGGCGCAAAATCACACTACATTGGGTCAAATGGGCCGTCCCAAGCAATGTTCGAGGCCATTCCAGATGATTTCAATTGATTTTGTAGGTCCTCTTCCTGTAACAAGAAAACAAAATAGCTACATGTTAGTTATAACATGCTGCTTCTCAAAATTCTGCCATATCTTCCCCTTACGCCGCGCAACGTCGGATTCCGTTGTTAAAATATTAGAAGATTCTATATTTTTAGTTCATGGCGTCCCGCAGACAATCTTTCTTGACAACGCCAGCTACTTTATTAGTTCTACTACTGATGCCCTCTTTCAAAAGTATAAGATACCTAACGTTTTCTTCACCCCGAAATACACACCACAAATTAACAGCGTGGAGCGCGCAAATAAAACGATCATTTCCTGTCTTTCTACGCTGGTTGGAAACGACCAGAGATCCTGGGACACCTTTGTTCCCAAGGTACAATTTGCCATTAACAACTCAGTCAACGAAGCAACCGGTTACACACCTTCATTTCTCGTGTACGGTAGAGAGTTGGTCTTGTGCGGATCTCATTATACCGATTCAGACCTAGGAGATGAAGTTTTGTTCTTACCGCGTGACTTGTACGCTGAAAACCTTGGTTGCCTGGCTTCTGTGTTCAACGATGTGCAGGCTTCATTATGGCAGGCACATGTAAAGAACACTGCACACTACAACTTACGTAGAAAACCGGCTGATTTTAACGTAGGCGACATAGTTCTCAAACGCACCTTTTCACTTAGTGACAAGGACAAATACTTTTCTAAAAAATTAGCCCCTAAATTCATTAAGTGTCGTATAGTTGAGAAACGTTCTCCTCTAGTATATGTTTTGGAAGACATGTCCGGCAAGAATTTAGGAGTTTGGCACATTAAAGATTTTAAACTTGCACATAATCTTAATTAGTCTAAATTTCATGTCTTCTACGTCAAAACATTAGTGCATTACCTTACCAATTTTAACATCCTTGTGATAACTTGTAGACATCAGTGCGATATATCACTGGTGCCTATCTTATGAAAAGATGCGACAATAACTGTGTTGTATGTTGTTGCTGCTAGTTTGAATAACGAGTGAATGAAGATGAATGTAGATGATCGAATGTGAGTTTAAGGGTGTCACAAGTTCAGTTTTAGCACGGGTTTTCCTGTAGGTAAAACCCTTTCCGTGGCGAGGCGGGTAATGTAACGTTGTACGTACATTTTTATTATTAAATGGTTTAAAAAATAGAATGAGTTCATTATTAACTCTTATCAATCACATTTTACAGTGTTTTATCTACAAAACTAGCACTATTTAGTCGTTAACACGCTGTACTCGATTTAATCTTATTTCGCTTGTCGCACATCACTACTGTGACGTCACGCGAACCGTTGTGAGGCGCCGGCGCCGGTCATTTCGCGGCGAGCTGCAAGCCACACACTCGATATCAGCGCAGAGGTGAACGTACGCTAACATCTCCGGTCTTACTACGTACTTCACGTAACCGGCCAATGTTTTCGTCCCTACACGTTAACCTGCGGAAATCTAAACTATAAATTTGTTCAGTGTATTCTTCAACCCCAATCTCGGGTAAGTGGTGATTAACTGCATAACAGCTAGTAGTAGATATTTTACCTTTAAATGTGCTTAGAATGCTTGGGAAATTGTAGTTTCGCAATCTATCATCCTTCCGGTTATTTTATGCAGCTATTAAGCCTCGCTATACTTAGTGCTTGACCCAGCGCTGCATGGAAGTCTGGGAATGATAATTGCAAATCACTTCCTTACTACCCACGCATTTTGTTAAAAGTAAATTTCTTCCCCAATAATTATTATTGCCTTATTTTACCGAACTTAAATGTAATCTCCGTATCTGATTGTGAACAAGCACGGCAGCACAACTACGGAAGTACTTTCATAGCGCTGTTGCCGTGGTTGTTCACACGAACACCTGGATCGTGTGTAACACCCCGTTTTGACGGCGCGTTCCAGGGTCCCAAGTACGGGTTGGCTCACTGGGGGCCTATCTCTTCCACCTTCTACTGCCACAGTGCGGCCAGTACGTCGGCCGTTATTGGGTGTTCTACCCGACGCCCACGGATCAGCGCCCGACCATCTTCTGCGGCTTCAGTGCAGGGAAGTGCTTACTAGGAAGAATAATAGGAATCGTATTTTCCGTTAGACTTGCGTACTAGATTCGAACCACACCCTAAATTTAAATACCCACTTTTTTTTAAATTGTAATTTAATTATTTTTTTTCTGAGCTAGCCTACGGGCATATTAAATTGTTATTTTTGTTGTGTTAACTCAGCCTGGAATCTTACAGTATTATCGGAGGTACAGTCGAAGAGGTCCGTGAATCACAGCAAAACTCAGGATACTTGTAGGATTTTGGTTTATTAAAAAGATCTTTACACCATCAAAGTCAAACACCAAGTGTCTCTTCAAATAACAGGCAGGTAGTTTTATCTAATAGTTAGTTCGTTACACGTATAATCAAACGAGAGACTCTTAAATTTAAAGTTATTCCAACTCACAATTATTATTCAGTGCAAATACTTAAAAGAATTATAAAATGTATAATATTAATATATTTATTGGATTCGATATACTCACTTTAACTACTCCAGTTATACAATACTAGTCTATAGCTCATACACTCATATGTTATCATAAAGACTCCTCATATTGCAATTATATAATTAATATAATAGTAAATAAAATATCGAATTGCTAACAATCGGCCGTCCTGCAAATATTCACGTCCCCGTGAATTGACTAAGTTGATCTACTAAAAAGAAACAGTGAGTATTTGTAAGATATCGGAAGTAATTAATACATAATAATACAAAAGTACAAATGTATGACAAAATCACACTCAATAGATTTCCTTTATATACATATATGTAGAAATAGCTCAAATGTTAAACAAATAGATACACAAAATTGAAGCCTCATTCATATCTTCAACTTCTGTGATTTCAGTGTACTATAACTCAGACCAATCATAGTACTAAGTACTCATTATTATCTTTAGAAATAGCTCAAATATTAAACAAATAGATACACGAAATTGAAGCCTCATTCATATCTTCAACTTCTGTGATTTCAATGTACTATAAATCAGACCAATCATAGTACTAAGTACTCATTATTATCTTTAGAAATAGCTCAAATGTTAAAGAAATAGATAAACGAAATTGAAGCCTCATTCATATCTTCAACTTCTGTGATTTCAATGTACTATAACTCAAACCAATCATAGTACTAAGTACTCATTATTATCTCAAATCGTAATACATTTAGCAAAATCTTATCAAATCTACTTCAAGGTTTAAAACAAATTATCTTACTTAATACTTAATCAATTATTGCTTAAATGTTAACAATCTCCTAACATATTGGAGCCTCATTCATATCTCCAATATTCAAAATTTGATCAGCTGTGTTGCACTAAAATCTCCGACATATTTTAGTACAACACAGCGTTAGTTATCATCATTTACTTCAAAATCATTATATTATTCAATCCAGTTCCCGGAAGCCTCAGACACATCTCCCGTGAACTAGTCTCATCTATCATTCAATAATCCATCATTTAACTTCCAGAGTCTACGTCCATATTAACATCGTCATTTTCACTATCGCTATCATTGTCTTCATTAGAGTCATGACTAGAGGACCTACTAAATACTAACCAAGGATGAATTTTGTCTGCAGCAAATACACTTTTAAAAACTCTACTGCCTTTCCTTGACAATGGTGTATCTTCAATCTCATATCTATCATTGCCTAGCACACGAGTTATGCGATACGGTCCTCTTAATTTAGGAATAAGCTTTCTGCTTTGACCAGTGGATGGTATCTCTCTCTCAACCCTAACTAATTCACCGACCTTGTAAGAAACACTTCTTCTTCCTCTATCATACCGATCTTTTTGCTTCTTTTGATTACTCAACACATGCTCAACAATTTCATCTCTAACTATGTCCCTTTCGGTAGTTTCCTCCTCTAAATCTACTCCTAGACGCAAAATTGCATCGGATGTGCCGGGTAACTTGATACCAAATAACGCTTGTGCCGGTGTTTTCCCTATACCTTTATTTAAGGTATTATTCATGCCCCATTGTATTTCGGATAAGCTGTCGTCCCAGGTACGTTCCGATTTTCCTATATTTGAAGCTGTAAGAGCTGATAACAAAGTTCTATTATACCTCTCTATCTGTCCATTTGCTCTTGGAGTAGCAACGGCATTGAGCACGTGCTTAATTCCCAACCCATCTAAATATTCCTTAAATTTCTTAGAGGTGAATGACGTCCCTCTATCAGATATTATTCTTGTTGGGACACCAAACATATGAAAATAGGATTTAAGTGCTTTTATGCTGCTCGATGTTTTAGTATTTTTAACAGGCGTAATAACTATGAACTTCGTGAATGCGTCTATCATCAAAAGAATATGGGTATTTTTATGTTTACTCGTAACAAAAGGGCCTAAATGATCGATATGAACTGTATGAAAAGGTTCTGCTATTTTTTCTATTGGATATAATTGTCCTACTCTTTTAGAAACAGGTACCTTAGCATGTGCACACTCTAAGCATGACTCTACATATTTTTTTATAAATTTTCTCATTTTAGGAAACCAATAAGTTCCTCTAATTTTGTCGTAAGTTTTATCAAAACTGAAATGACCTATTTCATCATGGTTACACTTCAATATTTGCCATCGAACCCCTTTAGGGACGACCCATCGATTCCCATGCTCAGTTATTCTATATAAAAGGCCTCGTTTCATAACAAAGTTTTTAGAAATCTCTACCACATTATTTGTTTCTTTGTCATTTAGTATACTAGCTATGCGTTGTACTTCCGTATCATTTTGTTGCACTGTAGCTATCCAATCGACTGTTATGCTACGTACTTCCAGCGATTCTCTTATTGGATTGCGACTCAGCGCATCTACGTGGCTCATTGTTTTGCCAGCTTTGTATGTTATAGCAAAGTCGTATTCTTGAATTACATTCCACCATCGAGCCACTCTCGGTATAACGTCCTTTTTCTCAAAGGTTGCCCTTAAAGAATTACAATCAGTCACGATGGTGAAATGTATACCAAGTAAATACACCCTAAAACGTTGTAAGGAGGACACTACTGCAAGAGTTTCCAAATCGTATGACGTGAAATGACTCTCTTCGGGAGATGTTTGCCTGCTATAATAAGCTACAGCTTGAAATGAACATGACTTATCTTTTCTTTGTAATAATATGCCAGCTACACCCATTTTCGACGCATCGGTATGTAATTCTGTTTCGAAGGTTGAGTCATAAAGCGCGAGAATTGGTCTGTCAGTTAATGCCTGTTTTAATTTAGAAAACGCAGTGTCTTCTTGCTGCCCCCAAATAAATTTCGCATCTTTCTTCAATAGCTGCGTTAAAGGCCTAACAATCGTCGAAAAATTCTTGACGAACCGTCGGAAAAAACTAGCCAGTCCTAAAAATTGCCTAATTTTATGTTGATCTGTAGGTCGGGGAAAATCTCTCACTGCTTGTATTTTCCTTTCTCCCGGTCTAATACCGTTGCGATCTACTTCAAAACCTAAATACTCAATAGATTCCATAAAAAAATTACATTTTTCTAAATTTAATGTCATGCCCGCATCTCGAAATAATTTTAACGTAGTCTGCAATTTTTGAAAACCATCATCTATGTCTTTAGAAGGGATAATTATGTCATCCATATACGCGAATGCATGTTTAAAGCGAGAATTGCCTAAAATATGGTTAATAGTTCGTTGAAAGTTGGCTGGTGCATTTGATAACCCGAATGGCATTCTGTTAAACTGGTAGTGACCATCTGGAGTTACAAAAGCGGTTAAATGCTTTGAAGATTCGGTCAATGGTATCTGGTAATAACCGGATGCCAAATCTAATGTAGTATAATAACTAAACCCTGATAACCGATCCAATTGGTCATCTATTCGAGGCAACGGGTAATGGTCTTTGACAGTTTTTTTGTTCAACGCTCGGTAATCTATGCACATACGATAACCACCTGACTTTTTCCTCACTAAAATGATTGGGGATGCGTATTCTGAAACTGATTCACTAACTATCCCCGAGTCCTCTAATTCCTTGACCATATCTCGCACAACTTCTCTCTCGGCATATGAGAGGCGATATGGACGATATACGACCGGTGTTTGGTCCGTAAGTTGAATGCTCATAGCCGTGGAACTACAGCATCCTAACTCCTTGGTGTTAAAAGCAAAACATTTACGAAGTTCATTTAGTAGTTTAATCAATTGGTTTAATTTATCATCGCCTATTGATTGATTGACTCTGATATTAGCTAGTATTATTGGTTCATTTTTCGTTGCCGAAGATTTTAAAGCTATTCTACTTACTGCAAATTCATTTGCTTCATTAATAAGGTAGCCACGCGTAATAATACTATCTTTTAATAATTGAAAACAATTTGCACCCAAACTTTTGATAGCTATACGACCATGACTGTCAACGACATCAATAACACACTGCCATATTTCATGTTCCCCATTAGGTTGCAAATTTAAACTATAATCCACAAATAATTTTCCGGTAAACACAGGTTTTGTATAGAAATCTACTTCTGTAATGTTACTAACATCGGTATTGTTCTTGGTCAACAACGTAATTGATTTTTGATGATTCTTTTCGCACCTTTTTGAAAATGTCAAGTTGGTATTCGTTTTTAAAGTGATTACGTGGTCCTGTTCAGTAAATGACTGCCCTACCAACAATGGCGTGCTTAAACAACTATCTGGAACAATATATACTTCTACGGATGCTTCAACACAATCGATAGTAATATTTAGTATGATTTTACCTATGGTTTGAACAATAGAATTACCAAAACCTCGTAGAATAGGTAAGTCATTTACACTAAAGCTCTGTTTTAAGTTACTTGCGTCAGAAAGTCTCAACAGCGTACATTGACTCCCAAAATCAATGAAACATGGTAAGCTTAGTTTGTTTATATACGCAGTTTTGTAATATTTCTTGTCGTTATTATTAGTCACAGCTAGTCATGACACGGTTTTGACATCCGCAGACTTCTTAACATTACATTCTGAAGCTACATGGCCTATTCTAGAACAAGACTCGCATTTCTTTATTGGCAATTTACATTTAAAATGCGGGTGTCCTTCCTCCCCACAATTAAAACATTTTACTATCCTACTATTACTAGACTTATGTATTCTATCATTATTTTTGTGCTCAGAAATGCTTGAAGATTTAAAAACGGATTTAGGTTTATTATTATTGTTATTAACCTTTTGGTTGCGTAAATAAACAAGCAACTTGTCTAGTTCAGTAAATTGAGCTGCCTCAGCGCTTGTTCTTACTGCTCGATCATCGATTCCCAAAAGAATGCAATCGATTGCATCGATTCCTGTAATTCGACATCTATTTAGCAATAATATTTTATCATAAAAATACTCCTCAAGTGAGTCTCCATATTTAGCACGTTTTTCAAGCATTTCTGTCAACAATAATCCATAATGCTCTCTACTGGGAAACGCAGCTTTTAACTTATCCTGCCATTCCAACCATGAAAATTTTAAACTAGGCAAGCCTTGATACCATTTTTGTGATACACCCGCCAATTTTGGAAGTGCATAATGAATAATTTGCCTCTCGGACCAATTATAAATACTAGCAGTTTCATTAACTTTTGATAACCACGTGTCTACGCTTTGGTTTCGATTGGCAGGATCAAATTCTGGCAATACATTCATTACTGGGAACCTTTCAATGCACTCAGACTTGTTTTCAGGTTTAATAGAAGTAATTAAAGTTTTGAGGGTATCTAACAATTCTGAATTTTGACTACCACTAATAGCAGCATTGTGAGAACTACTAGCTCGTCTATCTAAATACCTAGACCGAGGTTGAATCCGCGCTGAGCGACTGCTACGGCTCCTCGACCGGCTGCGACGGCGTCGGCTGCTCCTGGAGTTACCAGAGTTCACGCGGCTGCTGCGTCCTCGGCTATGTCTCGATCGGCTCCTCTTAGCGCGGCTCCGCCTCGCCCGGTCTCTGCTGCGCTCTCGACCCCCACTCCGCGAAACCGTGGTCGGAGTAGTGCGATCTTGAACCGGATATTCCGGCGGAAGCGGTGGTGTTCGCAATACTCTTTTCCCGTGTTCATCCATGCTGAAACATAGGTATTACACGGGCATCGACTGTACAAGCTTCTTGGACTAATACTAAGGACACGAAAACTTGCTATTTTTTTTTCCATGTAGGTAGGTAGGTAATTAATAATTATTCCTAATATATATGTAATAAATGTAGTAACAGACTCGTCATTTACTAATTGTTAATTTAAATGATTACCTATTTAAATAACTATAGTGCGATATGTCTAGCCCAATAGATACAATTATCAAATATGTGGGGTAAACACCATGGTCGAGCAATCTCTTGTAAATTTAATTAAATATAAAAATAGTTATGGCATCAAAACAACATAAGGGAAAAAAAAAATCGTGAGCGGATCTGTTCCATAAATTTTACCTTCTAATCTTACCCGCAAAACACAATTGACATACACGCGTAGCATGTTTTTAATTTCTCCTTTGTTCTAAATGTTTTCACTCAAGCACAGAACACCCACTAAATTATTCAATTATGAAAACATCAAGAAAGCCAAACTTGTAATTAATCAAATCACCATTACATACCTGCGGCGGTTGGATTCATCCATCCCACTTCTGACTTGTTAACTCAGCCTGGAATCTTACAGTATTATCGGAGGTACAGTCGAAGAGGTCCGTGAATCACAGCAAAACTCAGGATACTTGTAGGATTTTGGTTTATTAAAAAGATCTTTACACCATCAAAGTCAAACACCAAGTGTCTCTTCAAATAACAGGCAGGTAGTTTTATCTAATAGTTAGTTCGTTACACGTATAATCAAACGAGAGACTCTTAAATTTAAAGTTATTCCAACTCACAATTATTATTCAGTGCAAATACTTAAAAGAATTATAAAATGTATAATATTAATATATTTATTGGATTCGATATACTCACTTTAACTACTCCAGTTATACAATACTAGTCTATAGCTCATACACTCATATGTTATCATAAAGACTCCTCATATTGCAATTATATAATTAATATAATAGTAAATAAAATATCGAATTGCTAACAGTTGCGTAATATTTTGTCTCATTTCTCCTCCTGGGGGGGTGGGACAAACCCTAACCACGCGGGACGCGACAGCCTGCGGTAAAGATGGATGTGGCGAGGCGCATCATCAGCTGTTACATTACGTAAACAATCACGACGACCGCGCTCCGCCGGCACAGGTGACTCATAACGCATCGGAAACAATCGATCCCGATGCCGGTTCGGTTTCAGAGACAGTTACGCATATTAACTCTAGTGAGAACAAAGTTTTGCTAAAAGTGGTGCCTATTAATATTTACGGACCGAACGGTGTCATAACCACGAACGCATTGTTAGATGATGGTTCCACAATAACTTTAATAAGCGGCTCGCTCGCTGCGCGCGCTGGCCTGAGCGGCCGCTCGGAGACCATGCGCGTCAGCGGTGCCTGGAACGACAGCGATTTTGTGTGTACAACTAATGTTTTGTCAGTAAATTTATCTAGTTTAAGCAATGATAATATATTTAACGTAAATGCTCGAAGTGTCGATAGCTTAAAGTTGCCAGCGCAAGATATTTGCACAATTGATTGTAAACAATACGCTCACTTACAAAAGTTGAATAACAAATTGTTTAATTATACTAGTTGTGTACCTGAGGTCTTAATCGGGCAAGACAACCATCATTTGTTAATACCGTTAGAAGTAAGTGTGGGTAACCCCAATGAGCCGTCCGCTATGCGTACTCCCCTCGGTTGGTGCGTTCACGGAGTCGTACGCGCGCCGCGCAGCGCCCGCGCCGCGCCCGCCAGCTTGCTGCTGCTTGCGGCGGGGCCGGCCCCACCGACGCCCGACGCTGAGGCCGCACTCGCGCTTCGCGATCTTCACGAAGAGGTAAGACGCGCATTTCTAATTGATTCCCTCGGTGTTTGTAGTAAGCCTCGTCAAAATGACGAGGACGTCCGGGCGGTGGCCCAGCTGGAGCGTACGGCGATCTTTGCTGACGGAAGGTGGCAAGTGGGTCTGCCGTGGCGGGACGAGAGTAGCATAATGCCCGACAGCTACAACAACGCCTTAACTAGGTTAAAGGGAGTGGAAAAGAAAATGGCGGCAAATAAAGGTTACGCAGACAGGTACGCGGGTCGAGTCGATCATTTGTTTCAAAATGATTTTGCCAGGGAGGTGACCGACACACAGCCTGCGTCACGTATCTGGTATTTGCCCCACTTTGGAGTGGACAACGTAAATAAAAAGAAACTGCGTCTGGTCTTTGACGCGGCGGCAAGGAGCAGTGGTTCATGTTTGAACGATTACCTACTACAAGGCCCCGACCTACTCGCGTCCCTATTCGGCATAATGGTCCGATTTCGAGAGAATAGGTACGCTGTGGCCGGGGACATAAAGGATATATTCCTCAGGGTTAAAATAAGGCCTGAGGACCAGGACGCTCTAAGATTTTTATGGAGACCTGATAGTACACAGCCAGTTAAAACATACGCCATGTCGTCCTTAATTTTCGGTGCTAATTGTTCTCCATTTATTGCCCAGTTCGTCAAGAATAGGAACGCGCAGCGCTTCGCGTCCACCATGGCCGACGCAGTCAGTTCCATATGCGGGCAACATTACATGGACGACTATTTGGACAGCTTTGCAGACGAAGCCGCGGCCATAAAAATGGTGAGAAATATTACTTTTATACATAAGGAGGGCGGGTTCGAAATCTGTAATTGGAGTAGTAATAGCGAAGCGATATTAGACAGCGTCCCAAATGGAGCTTTAGGCCCGGCGGCTATAAAGTTCAAATTAGATAGACAGTACGAAGGTGAACGAACACTAGGCCTTATCTGGTACCCGGCCACTGACGAGTTCGGTTTTGATTTATCTTTGAAACGCATACCGGAGACTATTATTAGCGGGTCACAAGTGCCTACCAAAAGAATAATGCTTCGAGTAGTAATGTCGATTTTCGATGTATTTGGATTTTTATCTCCGTTCACTATACAGGGCAAAATAATGTTGCAAGAACTCTGGCAATTAAATATCGGCTGGGACGAAAACATACCAAATAGTATTTTTTCTAAGTGGACTAAATGGTTGAGTTTATTATTGGAAATGCGTCATGTTCGAGTACCAAGATGTTATTTGAGCCCTGTGAGTGCGAGCGAGATGGATGACTCCGCACCCCCCGCCGGCGCTACGAGCGTAGCAGGCGCACTCCGCCCCGCGCGACCCGCGCCAGCCCCGGCGGCGCCTACGCTTGCTACGAGCTGCTACGAAACCACTCCTACGGCCGTGGCAGCACCACTTGCTACGAAATTACATTATTATGATAATTTACAATTGCATGTATTTTGCGATGCCTCAATTTTAGCTATTTGTTCGGTGGCTTATTGGCGTTGGACATGTAAGGATGAAGTATTTGTCGCCTTTATAGCTAGTAGATGCAGAGTTGCACCTGTTAAAGCCTTAACCGTGCCCCGTTTGGAACTACAGTCTGCACTTCTGGCGGCTAGGCTCGCGGACAGCTTGCTAAAGGAGCATCGGTTGACCGTACAACGTCGATGTTTTTGGAGTGACTCGACGACCGTCCTGCACTGGATACGAAATAATGCGCGCAACTATAAGACGTTCGTGGCAAACCGGTTGGGCGAGATAGATGAACTGAGCCGCAGCAACGAGTGGCGTTACGTACCTACCGGATTAAATGTCGCTGATATAGCCACGCGCGATGCCTATGACGACGCTCAGTTTAAGAATAGCTGGCTAAAGGGTCCTTTGTTTTTACATAGTGATGAATCAACATGGCCGTGCAATGTTATTGACTCCGTCAATGCAATACCACCTGAAATCACTGAACGTATAAATGTGATTAGATATTTACCTACGTCATGTTTACCAGTTCCAGATGCCGATCGTTGCTCTTCCTGGTTGCGCTTACTGCGGAGTACCTTTACCGTGCTGAAATTCATACGTAAGTGTCGAAAACTTACTGAGCCCGACGACGTGGAGCTCATGGATCAGGCTGAGCTGTTGCTGGTGCGGCAGGCGCAGAACGAGTCTTTCGCTGCTGAGCTAAATGCGATAAGGAAAGGTAAAAGCTTAGAAAAAAGCAGCAGACTACTTACCTGGTCGCCTTATCTCGATGAGCACGGCGTACTTCGCTGCCGCGGTCGTATCGGCGCAGTACGCGATGTCGCAGCTGAAACAAAATACCCAATTATAATGGATGGGCGGCACCACGTGACCAGGCTACTCGTCAGACATTACCATGTTAAGGCGGCGCACCAAAATCAGGAAACTGTGGTGAATAACCTGAAAATAAAATACGCAATAATTAGAATACGACCCACAGTAAAATATGTAGCTACAAGATGCATGTTTTGTAAAATCAGGAAAGCGAGACCTGAAGTTCCAATGATGGGTGACTTACCTTCAGGGCGAATGGAACATCATCAGCGACCATTCACGCATTGTGGCCTGGACCTCTTCGGACCTATGGAGGTAGTGGTAGGGAGAAGGCGTGAAAAGAGGTACGGAGTCATTTTTACCTGCCTTACTATAAGGGCCATTCACATAGAGATTGTACACTCCCTCACCACTGACTCTCTTATAATGTCACTCCGCCGTATGTCGGCACGCCGAGGATGGCCCAGCGTTCTCTACTCAGATAACGGCACGAACCTGCGGGGAGCTGACAACGAACTGAAGAGGTCCCTACAGGAGCTGGATGAGGATACTCTCCGCAACGAGGCCTTGAACAACGGTGTCAAATGGACGTTCACCCCCCTGCTAGCCCCCATTGGGGGGGGGGGGCGTGGGACCGTCTAATTCGTAGTTTTAAGACTTCACTCAGCGTAATCCTTAAGGAACGCGTTCCAAAGACGAAGTACTTAACACGCTAATGATGGAAGTTGAGAGCATTGTCAATAGCCGACCACTTACCCATGTGTCAGTGGAGCCGGGCAGCAATGAAGCGCTAACGCCAAATCATTTTCTTTTGGGCACATCCTCCAACTTGCCTGCATTAGGCGCCTTTGACGATTCCGACTTGTCTCTGCGTAAACAATGGCGGAAAAGTCAAAGGTTAGCTGATATGTTTTGGCAAAGATGGGTAAAGGAGTACTTACCGGAGTTACTTCCCAGAAAAAAATGGAACAAGGAGCAACATCCCTTACAAGTAGGCGATTTGGTGCTCGTCGTAGATCCAGGAGCCCCGCGCAACGTGTGGCCAAAAGCGATAGTGCAGCAGGTTTTCCCAGGTAAGGACGGGCGGGTCCGACTGGTCGAAGTACGGACTCAGTCCGGCACGTTCAGGCGATCAGCGGCGCGCGTCGCTCGAATCCCTCTGGTTGAAGAGTGCTAGGCACTGGGGTGGGGCGTGTTAGCGACGTGCTCATTAGGGTCCTAGATTTTAGTCTTTAATTATTTTTTATATAAACATATGGCAGGTAGGCTGCGTGTGTGACGTAGCGACAAACCAATGGCCGAACGGCAGTCGTCCTCACCTAACCGCGCGCGACACACACGTACTTACGCCCTTTCGATTTTGTACTGTGGTGACGGTTTTTCAAATTATACTGAGTTCTCCCGAGTTCTATCTGCTTGTTTTTCTTACGGAACATCTACATCCCGAACACTATCGTTTATTGATTTATGCAGATTTGAAGAGGTGATATTTCGTTCTTGTTTACATGTTTAACCAGCAGATTATGAAACGTGACAGCCCTAGTACATTTAGGGGAATCAACAATATTTGGCTATTAATTTACCGTTTTCTGATTATTCTCTCCTTTCCGACTTTAGTTGGACATCGTAGTGCATAGAAGAAGTTCTGATAGTTGTTGACCCTCACCATTTTCCTCGCTGATCTGAGGTAACGCTGCAGCTGACTCTTTAATCAACAGTATTACAGCATAACATTATAATGTAAGTAACTACTCACCGTTAAAACACTACCATGTCTTGTTTCAGATTCTTTTTTTCTGTGGCAACACTCACTGCGCTCACACGGTTTCATATCGTTTCTCCAGCAAATAAATACTTTTTAGTGGATTTGTCTAAGTTTTTCGTATGAAGATCGAAGATTCTAGGGGAATAGGCAAAGTGTTGTGTAACTTGTGATTATATTTACATTCCCAGTGAATTAAATACCAAAAAACTAAGTATTATAAGACAATAATCTATGAGCTACCCTCAAGTGTTTTTGTTAATTCGTGTTATACCTTTGTTGCGCTCGAACGCGTAAGTGCCGCAATCTCCACGGCGCTTAAGCCCTTTTACTCTAGCCACTGTGGAGTGCCTGTGTTCATCGCGGTTTGAGTTGTATTATAAAAACCAAACCTTCTGGCTTTGATAATAACGCCTGTATTTGAAGATTTTTGTTTTTCTGCATTTTTATTTTGGTTCACCAGCCGGCTGAGGTGTTTGTGGGTTGAGGCAGGATGAAATGCAACAAATGTCATCTAGAACTTATACCTGATGATATCATTAAATGTACTACGTGTCAGGATAAACTCCATTATGCTTGTGTTGGGCTTTCCGAAGCAGATTTTAAAAAAATATTACCGATGAATGTTAAAAAATGGAAATGCCCGAAATGTAAACAAAAAAAAAACCTACAACGCTGTCAAAAAGTGCGCCTAATTCGCCTATTGTACTTAACGTCCCGCCTTCTCCGCCTGGTGGAAATTGTGACCTTCTACCATCAATTGTCAATATTGACACTAATGCTCTGCTGTCTACTATTAATGAGAAATTCCAACTACTGAGCCTGGAAATGTCTGAACTTAAAAATAACTTTAACGAGAAATTTGATAGTCTGTCAAAGTCAATCATATTGTGGTAGAACAAATTTGATGAAATCGAACAAACAGTCGCAAGGGTGCAGACTGAAGTCACTGTTCTTCGTGATGAAAATGCCTGTCTTCGAGAGCGGCTAAACCTTCTCAATAAGTCCTACGACGATCAAGAGCAACGATCCCGACAATGCAATATCGAAATTCAAAATCTGCCAGAGGAAAAGTCGGAAAATCTAATCCACGTCGCCATGGCCATGGGCAGCGTGCTCAACGTAAATATAGCGTCTGAAGCTATACGAGCAGTTCATCGGGTCGCTCCAAATGCGGAATCAGATCGCCCGAAGAATATTATCGTGGAACTTTGCTCCCGCAGGCTCCGTGATGACATAATAGCTGCGGCCCGCGCGCGGCGCGACCTCACTGCGGGCCTGCTCATGCGGGCCGCGGGCGGCGCGCGCGCGGCGCCGCTGAGCGAGCGCGCGGCCTCTGCTTCCATCTATATAAACGAACATTTCACCCTGAAGAATAAGATACTCTACTCAAACACCCGTAAAGAAGCCAGTAGGTAGATATTGTTCCTTCTGCCCCACTGCTTCGCCCGCTTCGCTTTCGCTCCGCGGTCGTGGGTCAGAAGGAACAATACCTTTTGAGGATTACAATCTCAACCGCATTGATCGATACGCACAACGGAACCATGCGTTGATTAGATCAACGTAAGTAAACATATCGAGGGTTAGAATCCTGCGCTCGCGTTAACCGGAACGCACAATGGTATCATGCGTTGTTCATATAACGAGCGATCACCTTTACTGCACATTTTTAATAAGCTTTTCATGCTTGCAACACGCGCATCGCCTGAATTAATTTTGAGGAAATATGAAGTTTGTAAAACAAACACAGAGCTTGCAGTTGAATGTCGTTTGTTCAAGTTGCAATAATCGTTCTTTTCATCATGGAGAACTTTTACCTGACACAATTCGCTGTATTATTTGTGGGCCTTCTAATTGCGGAAAAACTAATTTAATTGTCGGTCTTTTACTCCATGAAAAAGGGCTCCGCTTCCTAAATGTTTATGTTTATTCAAAAACACTTTTCCAGCCTATGTATATGTGTCTAGAAAAAATATTGAATTTAATACCAACAGTCAAATTTCATAAATATCATGAAAATGATGAAATACTAAGCCCACATGAAGCTGAAAAGAATTCAATCATTATATTTGATGACGTTGCATGTGAGAATCAAAACAACATAAGAGATTACTTTGCAATGGGAAGACATAAAAATATTGACAGCTTCTACTTGAATCAGACCTATAGTAAAGTGCCTAAACAATTAATAAGAGATAATGCTAATTTAATAATTATTTTTAAACAAGATGAGGTTAATTTACGTCATGTTTATGATGAACACGTCGGAACCGATATGTCTTGGTCTCAGTTTCGAGAAATGTGCGCAAAAGTATGGAGCGTACCTTTTAACTATTTGGTTATAAATAAGGATTGTGCTAGAAATTCAGGATGTTATAGAATGGGATTTGATACATTTATCGTTTTGGATTAACTAAGATACTTATTGAGTCCCATTACAAGAAACTTTTATTGCTTCATATGAGATCCTCGAGATCAGACATGGCTCCTAAAATAACCGAACAAAAAACTTTAAAAGAAAAAGTAATTCAGTCTGCTGAGGCGATCAAAAAGAAAGTGAAACTGCTTCGTAATATGAAAACTAACAATAACATTGTATTGGAATCTGTTCTGAAACCAATAACAGATCCGCTTAATGAAATAGTTAAGAACAACGATAATAGTAATTTTAATTACTTTAACACCGACGATACTGATTTAAATGAAGATGTGTTTAAGTGGAAAAAGACAGCAAAAACATTAAAATTTAGTCCTACTACTGAAAAGAGAAGTAGTATTAATAATCAAACTATAATACCAAAATCTAATGAATTTGGTTCAAACGATGATGACTACAGTCAAGATGATGATAGCGCGTCATGTGAAAGTGATAACAGGGTTGAGCTTAATTCAACAGCCAATGCGTCATTTAAGACGTCTGATTCGTATGCATCTCCTCGCGAAGACCCTGCATGGCAAAAGCAATATAACAGCGAGTCAAACATTAGTAGGTGTTTATTGGGAGTTCTAAATCACTTTTCAAGTGATTTAGAACTCCCAAAAGGGTTTGATGATCTAGAACTCCAATCGGTTTTGGAGATGTCTAATAGAACTAAGCCATTCTGTTTTCAAGTGATTTTAAAACTCCCAATAGGGTTTGATGATCTAGAACTCCAATCGGTTTTGGTGATTTAGAACTCTCAATCGGTTTTGGAGATGTCTAATAGAACTAAGCCATTCTGTTTTCAAGTGATTTTAAAACTCCCAATAGGGTTTGATGATCTAGAACTCCCAATCGGTTTTGGTGATTTAATACTCTGAATCGGTTTAGTGACTTAAAAATCTCAGTCGAGTTTATCTGATTTAAAACACCATTGCATTACTTGTCTTTGACGGTATGAAAATTCATGGTGATTATTTCTTGATTGAATTAACTTGTGAACGATTGTTAGTTTATTTAAGAAGTGGAGTTATGGCAGAAAAAAACAAAAGCTTAACACAACGAGTACTGTAGCGCGCGTTCTGCACTCGAGGGACACAGAGGTCTCAAACCGTCCTAGCCTCTTCATCGGTGGTGCTCAATCGCATGGTGACTACTTGGCTAGTTGGAATGATGTTTGAACACCACAAAATCACATCGCAGAGTTGGCCAGACCCTTTGACGTGAAAGTGCAGCGTACCAGAGCACTACCGACCTAGTGTTGGATTTTTCATTTCAATATTCGTTCGATAGGTATTTCCACACTGAGACGTGGCCAGCGCCACAGCGTGTACTCTACAGGTCCTCCACAGCTACCGGTCGGAGTAGTGTGAATTTCCCGAAAGACATATCAAGTCAAGTTTTATTTATATGAACGAATGTTAAAAACTTCGTAAGCACGATGCAGACCAGCGGTAGTGATTGGTTAGTTCCAATGACGTCAGAGTGACGTAAATCAGAACAACTTAATTAAATATGTTTATTTCTTCACTTTGAAATTAACTATTTCAAAAAATTTAAAACATAAAACATATCTTGTTGTTTGAACCCTAAGATTCAAATTAGATTGCATAATTGTATCATGTATGACTTCATGTTTCGCGTCACATTCGCAAGTGAAACTTAACCCTATATGTTTAGTCAAATGACGTAGTAGATTAAATATCGTAGAATGTAAACTAACACAGGTCACTTTTGGCCTACGATTTATTAGTTTATAGTTTTATTTGGAGAACAAACAGAAATAGATGTACAAAATAGTTCTTATGTTCTAAATTTTTACAAATAACAGGCATCTACCTCCTCGACAGCCCTCACTGAGAATTATATTAATGTAATTAGACACCGACAGTGTGTGCTGTAAAGATTTTAGAAAAAAACAAAAAAAAACTAAATAAAACTAAATAAAATGAACAATAGAAAAGTTCCAATGACTACATTTAAGTACACTGACAATAGCGCAACAACTATTCTACCATTATTCCCAATCAGTAGCCAACAGTGATGCACATACAGGAAAAGATATACAAAAAAAAAAAAACAATAAGGTAAGGTAAGTATAGTACCTACAACAAATTATTCCGACGCTGACCTTCAACAACGGGCGGCGTCAAGCCCCAAATGATCCAATGCTAAAGGCATGCAGGCATAGCTAGCTGTACTACCACGGTTCGTCTTCAATTGTGTTAACCAACCGGTTTCTAAACTGAGCCAAAGAAGTATTAAATATATCGACCGAGACTAGTGCTTTATTGTACGCGGTGCACATGCGACGCAGCGGTGCGCGCACGCCGGCCTTGCTGGCGGACAGCGGTACGGCGAACAGGGCGACCGAGCGGGATGTGCAGCGAGCAGGGACTCTAAACCTAATGTGCTGCAGCAGCTCCGAGCAGTTGTACTCCCCCCTGCATATCTTGTAGAGGGCTAAGGCATCTGCCACCTTCCGCCTGACATACAACGATTGAACCTTGTATCTCTTTAACAACTTACTATATGACATTTTTGACCCCGTTAAACGTCTATGCATCATTCGCAAGAATTTCTTTTGGACCATTTCCACTGAATGTGAGTATTTTATATAAAGAGGATTCCATACAACTGACGCGTACTCGAGACACGGTCTAACTAATGCTTTATATAATAATAAATACGTATTTGCGTTTTTAAAAATCTTCGCTGATCTAATTATGAACCCTAACATTTGATATCCCTTTGAAATAATTTTTTCTACTTGTTTATCGAGATGAAGCCTATCATCAAAAATGACGCCGAGGTCACGAACTAACGATACTTTTTTTATACAAGTATCGCCAATCCTATACTCGAACTCAATCATCCTTTTTTTATTCTTAGTAAATGACATTTTCATACATTTATCAACTGCCAATTGTAATTTATTCCTTTGGCAGTATTCATGAAAAGTATCCAAGTCCTCTTGAAGACTTTTACCATCATCACTACATTTAACTGCATTATAAATCTTTAAGTCATCTGCGAACATTAAAAAATTACTGTTTCTGAAACAGGATTTAATATCATTAATAAAAATAATGTACAGCAAGGGGCCTAATTTTGAGCCTTGTATTACTCCTGATGTTACTTCTGACAAATTTGATCTGAATCCGTTTATAACCACTACTTGCGTCCTCTTTGTCAGATAAGAAACAAACCAACGAAGCAAGTCACCTCGGATACCATTAAATGCAAGTTTTTTAAGAAGTAGAAGATGATCAACCTTGTCGAAAGCTTTTCGAAAATCGGTAAATATGACATCAGTCTGTTCCCTTTTATCCATAGCTTCAAATAAATAATTAGAATACAACATTAGGTTCGTGATTGTGGATTTGTTTATCATAAATCCATGTTGTTCTGAAATCAAAAATCGTTCTACTTTAGGGTAGATGACGTCGTGTATTAATCCTTCTAATATTTTTGGGAAACACGACTGTATCGAGACTGGTCTATAATTTGTCACTTGAGACTTAGATCCTGCTTTATGAAATGGTGTAACATATGATAGCTTCCAACAAGTCGGAAATGTACCCGTTTTGAGACATTTATTAAATATGATATATAGCGGGTCAACTAATCCCAAGGCGGTATTTCTAATAAAAAATGGACTTATTCGATCCGGTCCTGCCCCTTTATTGATATCAACGCTATTAAGCTTACGTAGAATGCTCGGTTTACTTAAGTAAATACCTGATATTATCTCTACGTGGTCTGAAATAGCCAGGTCTTCTAGGTTAGTACTGTTAATATCGTCACCCGGTTCAAAAACCGATTTAAAAAAATCAGAAAACAATCCTGCTACACCCTCTGGTGTACTAGAGGAAGTATTACCATAAAACATTGTCGCAGGATAGCCCGACGTTTTTTTAAGGTCAGAGATATATGACCAAAATGCTTTAATGTTTTGAGGAATGGATTTCTCTGTATTATCTATATATGTAGTGAAACAATCACTCAATAATAATTTACATCGCTTCCTAAGAAGAGAGTATTCTGAGTAATCAGACAGCGAGCCATAGTTCTTCCAGTGGCGCCAAATTTTTTCCTTTCTTCTCAAAGAACTTTTTAACGCGTGTGAGAACCACTTGGGGAATTTAGCGTTTTTATTGCATTTTAGAGGTACAAAACCATCAATTATATTGTAAAGAATTACATAGAATTGGTCTACCGCTGCCCCAGGCAACAAGTGGCAGAGCTGGGACTCCCAGTCTATTTCCTTTAGCTTTCCTACAATACCCTCGTAGTCAGCTTTACGGAAATTATATTTAGGTATTGAGTTAGTTATAATAGTAGGATATCTTGTTAATTCTATAGTGAACTGTAAGGGCGGATGATGTCTATCGATATTTGAAATTATTACGTCCGGCTCAGTAACAGTACAGTCCTTTGAATACAATATTAGATCAAGTGTCCTATTATTTTTATTTTTAATTGAATTATACTGCCTCAATCCTAACATATTTATCGCGTTCAATAATATTTCAGCACAAAGATTCCTGTTTTCAATAGTAGGTAAAATTACATTTATATCCGATGACTGCAACCACTCTATATCGGGAAGATTATAATCTCCGGCCAAACAAATATCAGCATCCCCCACAGTTGTTATAATTTCTTCTAATTTTTCAAAGTAACATTGGTAATTATCCAAACTTGATTTCGGAGAAAAGTAAACGCAATTGACTATAAGTTTTTGTCCCGTTAAACTAATTTCTAAATAAATTTCTTCAATCGACTTTGACTCCCAGTCCGCCCTACGAGTACCTACTATGCACGACCTTATCGCTATCAGCACCCCCCCACCATCCCTCTTCGCCGTACCCTGCAAATCTCTGTCACGCCGGAAAACGATATAGTTACCATTGAATAATTCCGCGTCATTTATGTCGGGTCTAAGCCATGTCTCGGTCAATAATACAAAATCATAATTACATTGCAATATGTTTAAACGCACATCTAATAACTTTGATCTCAATCCTCCACAATTTTGATAGTAAAATGTTAATGCTTTAACGGTTAATGCCATTCACTTTGCTCATTGAATATTTTAAAATAATAACTTTGACGGAGGCCAATCAGTATTAAGATTTTGTAGTGTTTCATATGGATATATTGCGAGAATACCCGTAAAAAGAAATTATTCAAAATACAAATCGATAGATTTAGCTTAATACAATTTAATAACAAAAGAAACCGCTTTGAATTACCTAACTTTATATATATTACATCTTTATAAGTAGTACTTTTATATTTTACATAATCAGCCACTATACCAGCATAAACTAAACTAATTTTTTCCCTCATAATGATGAAAGTTATACTTATTTCACGACAGTAGTATGAGCTCAGCCGTCATAGCTTCGCCAGGTCCGCATCGCTGCGAACACGTATCGCTTTCGATCTGTCGTCTTTACGAACTAATATAGCTGCGTTCTTTACCCAGGCCCATTTGTATTTCTTGGTACTGGCTTCCTTTCGAGTCTTTGCGTAAAGAATTTTGTTTTTCAACGTCAGGTGTTCGTTAACGTAAATTGGCCGCGAGGACAGTTGCTCATTTATCCTGGTTCCACGCGCACCATCAGCATCGGCAGACTCTAGGATCTGGCCAACAGTTAGGCCGCGCCGTGTTCGAACTGCAGTTATTATGTCGTCTCTTAAGCGTCTCGAGCAGAGCTCCACGACTACATTTTTAGGACGATCGCTCTTCACATTTTGCTCAACCCTGTGTACTGCTCTGATGGATTCTTTATCAATAGGGACATTTATTACCCTGCCCATGGTGATTACAAGATGCATTAAGTTCTCCGACTGTTTTTCTGGTAAGTTTTGAATTTCTATGTTGCACTGACGTGATTTTTGCTCCTGATCTTCAAGTGTTTTTTGCATGAGGTCGAGCCGTTCACGCAGGACCGTATTTTCCTCCCCTGCCCTCGCCACTTCGGCGCGGAGTGATGCATTCGAATCCTTCACAACAGCCACTTCCATTTGTACGTTCGATACAATTTGTTCCAAGTCCTGCCATTTAGCTGACCACAATTGTATAGAAGCCGCTAAGGCATCCAATCCGGCATTAAAACTATTCTTTAACTCAGACATGTCCTGAGACAGTTGACAAAATTTTTGGTTCATGTTGCTAAGTATTGCTCCAGTATCTATGCTGACAATCGATGGCGACGGCGAATCATTTCCGTTATCGTTTGTCGGTTCATTTAAAACTACAGGTGTCGGTGAACTAGATACGGATTTTTTTGACTGCTTACATTTGGAACATTTCCACTTTTTTATGTTCATAGGAAGGATCCTCTTAAATTCAGACTCCGATAGGCCTACACAGACGTAATGCAGCTTTTCAAAGCATCCATTACATTTAATTGATTCCTCAGGCGCCAGTACTAAGTTGCATTTATTGCATTTCATAATTACTTAAGTAGTTATTATTTTATATGTTTGATTAGGAACAACTTTGTCGCGGCCGAAGGGCAGTTTTAAATAACGGAGTCCAACGCTCAGAGTAATATCAACCTTAAAGTGAACGACACAAGGTTAATTCACAACACTCTCCCGCGTAGCACATACGCCGCTTCCTCATTCAATGATCGCGACGGTAGCATCGGAAAACGACGACTTGAATTTATTTTGTTCTTAAAAATGCAAATTATTCACAATTCACTGCTCAATTTTATTCACTCAGCATTTGCTACACGATATTGTCTTAAGAACACTGTTTTTTTCTTCGGTATGACCACTTCTACATCGATTTTCTGATTATTTATTTAGGAGCGATCTACACACAGCTGACAGTTGTAGGTATGAAGATTTTTAAATTTATAGATACGTGTACTGTGTCATGTAACTATATAGAGCGAGATTAATGATATTGTTTTTATTTTTATTTAACATTGATGTAATCAACTAGCTTTAAAATAATTGGTTTTCCATATGATTTTTCAAGTTGAGTGAGTCTTATGGTGCTCAAAAACTAGTGCACAATACTAAAACTTTACTCTATTATCTAAAAATACTGATTTTGAATTACATGGTATTCGTATTTTGTTTATTATATATTTATTTAGTTGTGACAGAGAAAAACGCTTCTGTTCAATTTATTTACATTCATATGCATATAAGTAAACGTAACATTAGGTGGCTCTGATTACCCGAGGTTAAGGAGCGAAATAGATAAAATTAAAAACGCTGGGCTCACAACATCAATGAAATCTCGTGTATCGTTGAATGAACACGAATCGTCGATGCCAAAGTTTTGGTTTTGGGACGTTAATGGCACAAAAATTTCGCATGGAACGTTTTCTGTATCTATTCCTTTAAATAAGGTTCTTGGCTTCGCAGAGGATTACGACAAAATCATTATTAACTGTAAGCATGAACTTATTCTTTTACGATCCAATACTAATTTAAATAGCGTAAAACTGAACCCAAATAAGTATATAGATAACCTTACTATATCTAAAATAGTATGGCGTTTGCCTCACATTAAGGTTTCGGATCGCGAAAGATTAGGTTTACACACACACACATGCGCACACACCCTCTTAATTTTGTAATGTACCTATTTGCTTATCTAAATAAGAATAAGAATAAGAATAATTTATTAAGAAAGTACAAGCTTCAACTTAAACATTGCAATATGGTTAGGTAAAAGTGGAGAATACCATAAAAAATACCATAAAAAATACCATAATACCATTAAATGTGTTAAAATTAGTACTTATAAGTTAAATGAAGAACAGCCTGCTATTGCCTAGTATGAGTTAGTTTCTTAATTTTATATGCTCGGGCAGAAACTCGGTACCAAGCGTTTTCCCAGAGATAAGACCAAGCTAGATCAATTTTTCATCCCCGAAAACCCCCAAATACCAAATTTCATCGAAATCGTTGGAGCCGTTTCCGAGATCCTGATTATATACACCGGAGGGGTGGGGGGGGGGTGAGAGGGGGGGGGGAGGGGATGCGGGGGAGGGAGTGCGGGGGAGGGAGTGCGGGGGTATTAAAGGGGGGATGAAAATTTCATTGATTTTGCCGTAGGATGCACCGTTTTCAAGATATTTGACAAAAACACCGGAGGGGGTGGGGGGGGGGTTCAGTCACGTTAAACTATCGTCCGTAAACCGACTTTACAGACAACCGGCTTTTCCTGTTCTGTGCTCCCAATAGGGAACGTGCACATAGACGGTGCTGCCAACTGGTGCCATAAGGGTGCCATCAATTTGAATGTTTTACCTTGATAAGGTTGTTTTACTGTCCGCATAGTGTCTCTTCTGTCGCATTAGTGCTGCCGCCTATAGTTACTGCACGTTCCCTATAATACTTTTTCTAACAAAAAAGTAACTTTTTCTCACAAAAAAGTAACTTTTTCTCACAAAAAAGTAACTTTTTCTCACAAAAAAGTAACTTTTTCTCACAAAAGAAGAAACTTGACGTTTTCTCATAAAAAATAAACTTAAAAAACTAAAAATCTTGAAAAAAAACGTGGACTCGAACCGAGGTCGGCTGGATCCGCGACCACCCGATTTCTAATGTGCCATTATGATCTGCTCGAAGTCGGCGAAATTTAGCTTTATATTCTAATACAAACAAAAATAGCCGGAAAACATGAGTAAAAGCGATTTTCTGAAAATGAAACATAGCTAGATCAGTTTTTCATCCCCGAAAACCCCCACATACCAAATTTCATCGAAATCGTTGGAGCCTTTTCCGAGATCCTGATTATATATATATATATATACATATATACAAGAATTGCTCGTTTAAAGGTATTAGATACTAACTTTTCTTACTCTTACTTAAAAACTGTTACCCACATTGGAAGAGCGGTGTCTCTTAGCACAGGTATCACGTATACTAAAAAAGAGGCACCAACCTTTGTTACTATGTATCCATAAGTGAATGAATAAACGATTTTTATTTTTTTTATTTATTTATAAATGTTTGGAAAGAGACCGCGCAATTCAGTTAGTATTTAGGAACTGGGACCTGTACGAGTATCCTCTCTTACCTAAAACAATAAAACATTCTTGGGCTGTCAAAACTTCCTCTCAAATTGAAAAAACCTCGCTATGTTATAATTGGGTTAAAAACAAACAGAAAAAATTATACTAACAAAGACGTGTCACGTTTCGATCATTGTAATTTGCAAAATGTTAAAGTTCATTTAAATTCGTGCTATTTTGCTTACGAAAATTTGAATACCAGTTTTTCTGCTCAAAAATTTTCTTTATTATACGAACAGTACGCCAAATTCCAGCAGTCTTATTACAACCATCGTCAAGCACCTTGACTGTTTGTTATCGGCTGCTCTTGTCAAAACGAGACCTTAAAAACGGGATCAGTAGATGTGCGAATTGAATTAGAATGTGAAGCAGATATACCTGATGATAATACTGCGGCTTATTGTCTTATTCTGAATTATAGTATTATAGAATATAAACCGTTGACCAATATTACAAAGAAGTTATCATAATTAATCTGAATCATCTATTCGTAGATGTTCAGGGGCTTAGGGCATCTAAAAATGAATTGATTATTAAAAATATTGTGACCAGTACCAATGAATACACGCAAACGTTTTTAATAAAACCTCCATATTAATTTTCTACTTTATCGGAAAATGAAAAAAGACAAGTGAAATGGATCGAGAAAAACCTTGGCATATGTCGATTACAGAAAATTTAAAAGAATAATTCATAGTTATTTGACTGGTAAGAATATACTTGTAAAAGGCTTAGAAAAAATTGAATGGGTTAAAAATTTGTGTGCCGATTGCACTGTAATAGACTTGGGTGATGAAGACTGCCCAAATTTTCAATCTTTGTATACTATACAGCGTGGTTTTGGGGTTAAGGCGAATCTTAACACAGGATTAAGTTTAGGTCCGAAAGAGTTAATTAAGGAACCTCTTGTTAAAAAATAAGACGAAAAAAAATAAAAAAACCAAACAAAATTATTCAGCACACAATGTACAGTAAACAATGCAGTTAAGTGTTAAGATAATGACATTTTAACGTCGATTATTTCTTATCCTTATCTTAGAGTTTGTGAAAGTAATTTATTACTTGATTAACTAATAATCGATTAATAATGATAAGCAAATACTGAAGATCGTAGTTTATTTACAGACGTAGTACTTACACGAAAACACACTTAAACACATTTAATCTCATCACTCTACACATGGCAGGTAACCGTTTTCTACATTTCCAGTCTTCCTTCCACGTCTTCCACGTCTTCCGTTCTGCCAGTAACGGGTAACTCTTTGCGAACTCGCTGTACTGCGTTCACAATTACTCGAGCGTTTCGTGGCACTACACGAGTTGCAAACCGCTCTCTGTATTATAACAGAGAAAACGCTAGCGCTCTTAGTCCATTTTGTTGGGCTTCACTATAGGCTATCTACCAATTCTGCTGCACTGAAATTGCTAGAACGAGGCATTTTGATATTTTATTTTAGTATTTTGATAAATGACTGTTCTTGTCAAAACCATAAAAAAACTACATAAGTCAATCAATACCAAAGAGTTTACTCAATAGGTTTCATAAGCGGTCTCGATGCATTTTAGTTACGACCTGATAAAATTCGTGGTTTGAAAAAGGATAAACTGAAGCAGTAGTCACCATAAAGTAGTTAGGTATTATTGTCCCGACTCTTTCCCGACTGCTTGAAATTGTCATTAGAGTAATGTCAATTACTTGTTGATTGAGAAGATAAACATTGATTGCATTAATTGTAACGAAACTGGTGTAAACTTAATGTAACAATAAGCTTGGCCTGTACCAGTATCATGTTGTGATGTTCAGTGTTTCAGGATGGATGATGAATTGATAAGAAACCGTCAAACCTATTGTTTTCATAACGATTCGCAATGCAGGTAAACTACTAAACTTTATCAATCTATTGATCTATTGTATTTTTATTTGTAGTGTACGTCCCTGAACATGATTAATGCTGTCGCATGCCTGTTATTGGTGCATGAACGGGAGCCAAAACTTGTAATTCTTGATTTGAAATGTTTTGTTTATGTACTGTTGGCATGTCTAAATAAATAAATAAATCAATAAAAAATGCAAAAAAACAATGAAATATTGTTAGCAAATCATACAAATAACTAAACTACGATTGCTTGTTCGGCTTTATTGCACGTATAGGCGCATGTTCTCTTCAAACGATGCATTAACGATAATGTGACAACCAAAATAAATTTGCGTTACATTGCTGCTCGACAACATCTTTAAAAATTAATTACGTTGAGTTAATTAGAGGAAATTAAAAAATTATGATTGAATATCGTTTGTACCGCTAAAGACTATGTCTAGTTAAAGGATTCGCCTGTATTCCACACCCTCGCTGTATTGTAGCAGTACATATAAACAAGAGAGAATGGAATAAAACATTAATTTACTTAAATATAATTTATTGTTTACTTACTTAACAGATACATATTTACAAAATTTAAAAACTAACACTATATCCACATAACCTTTTCGAAATTTTATTTATCACGCTTTCTGTCGAGTCTACGATTTCGTCATATCCGTCATTAACAACGTACTGTGCACTAAGCAATACATTTTCCTCGTTGTCTGGGTTTTGATCTGACGAGCTACTGATGTTTATAATTTTAATTTTTATAAGTTTTTTTCCTGAGCTTGGCTCGTTATTTATTACAAAAGATGGTCGATGACCGGAAACATTTCTTTTGATAACTTTGTTTTCCATTTTCAATTTCGATTTGCGATTTTTGGTTTTTCCCAACGCACTCTTTATTTTCTTTGATAATTCAGTATCTTGTTCATTGAAAAGCTGGTCCACTCTGTCGTGAGCTCCGTCTCACGAAAAGGTAAATACTATACATTTGTTATTATCAGTAGCAACACTAAGCAAAGTCTGTTTCATTTTCGTACTGGTTAAATTAATATCTATGATTTGTCTGTGGTCAAACTGTACAAAACCAACCGCTTAATTCAAATGTCAAAAGTTTTCTCATATGCACTCCAATACAGTTTTCTCAGTATCAATTTACCAGTAGAATAGTGAAGTCGAAACGTGAGATATAAGCAAGATAATCACCGCCAGTACTCTCCTGAGAGCTAAGTATCTAGCATAGTTTGTTCCTTAGCGAGAATTCTATTTGTTACTAAACTTCTCTTGCTAATTACATCCTGCCCTCATTGATAAATGTCAGGATCAGCCTTGTATGCTCAGTGTGCCCAAGCATGTCCATGAAGAACCCCTTGACACGTAATGTTTTCCCTATGGTGGGAGGTGAATGAAGCCAGTGGTGGCAATGTAATGTCAGTCTCCGCACCAGTCATCTGGTGGGAGACTGAAGCCCGTGGTGGCACAAGGTCAAGCCGTCCGGACGAAGAATTATGGGTATAGCTGTCAGATACGGCTCAACGTTAATGCTTGGAGTTATGACTTAGTGTAAAAGGCATCCGTTTTAAGTACAAAATGAATATTACAGTATAGCAGGAATCTACCCTCTAAATCTCAGGTCAGGCTGCTGACCACCTAAGCCTAGGAACGAATTATCCCTGGGCGCTGTAGTCCAAGGGACAAGTGGCTCTCTGGTCAGAGAGTCATATCTCATTTCAATGTTACAGAAGGTGACGGGAGCCAGGTGATTGGGAAGTGAATTATTTAGCGAAGCAGGCCTATTACCATACTCTTAAGCTTTCTGTGATGGCATGATGACTGCGCGGGATTAATGAATCAAGGTATGAACTTGCACCTGTTACACCAGCAATTTGTTTCCTATGCAATTTAAAGATAAGTTAGTACAACCCTGTAGACGCCGCTCTGAGTGTCTGCCGGCCGGGGGCACGAGGGGCGACGTCACCACAAAAATTGGTGGAGAGGTGCTGTGATAAGAACCGAGGAATCGGCAATTTAAAGAGAAAAAACAATTTGTTATTATATGTAACAGAGCAAGTTCATTACCTGTAGCGCCATCTATTGAAACAAAAAGGAACTAACTATGATCGAAAATGCATGGCGTGCGGTGCCTTTGACTTTTTATTTTTTCTATTCTATTTTCATAGTTTAATCGAAGGAAATCTTGGCTATCACTAAACAAATATACAATAAACGCTTATTTATGTTTTTTTATACTGTGTCTGTGCTATGAGAAACACTTATTTTTTAACCCAAAGATTATAAACTATTTTTGTAAATCTCGGACCGGAACTAACCGATACCGGAAACAGGAAGTGCGCCATTGGAACGGAATTAATCTTGTTATTCATGTTAATGTAAGTTATTTTAGTTGTAGCATTAAGCAAGCAACGGACACGAAATTAATTCGTGAAATAATTTTAAGAAGTGATTATAGATTAATTAATTCAATACAACTCGAAATCTCATTTACCTCGCAGTTCGCGAAAACACGGTTGTTTGCAAAGACGCCATTTTTTTATTTCTCTTTTGAGATACTTTACAGAACTAAGTTCAAGTGCTTAAAGAAAATTTACTTGGTAAGTAATATTGTCTTATCACGTATAAACACGCATTAAATCGATAATAAATTGGTTGGTGAGTAACATATTAAGTAGATTTCATGTAGTCCAACGAATTTACGCAGAAATAAGAAGTTTAAAAATGAAAAGCAGGGGACGCTTGAGATTCAGTTGTTTCATTTGAAAGGTTTGCAGGAAACTTGCATTTAAGTCTTATCTTGTTAAAAAACCAACCAAATTTGTCATTAAATGTATAGATAAGTATAAGCACCCCTACTATCGTCCCTTTTAACGTAAAAGGGTACGATTTCGTAAGTTTCAAACTTGTCTACGTGAACGGGAAAAACTTTTTTTTGTGTGTGCTCTTGATACAAAAGAATTAAAATGAGTATGTGGACAATCCTTTCTTCAATCATCGACAAACTAAATACAATAAGAAAACTGAAAATAACACAACTTATTCGTGTATAGGAAACGAACATAAGTGGTTCATTTGGAACGACCCCGCTAAGGCGCCCCATAGCTGGTGCGGCGCCCGGATCATTGCAGACCGTAAAGTGACGCCCCGCACGGGTGCGAGCGCTGTGAGTTGCCGAAAGCCGATGTGAAGTTTACACTTTCCAAATCCAATACACGGTACGTTATTTGTATTAATAACTCGTTGTCTTTTAACGGCGTTAAAGAGCCAACATCTATGAGGAAATTTTGAAATCATTATGCTTAATTTGTGGATTATCACTACAATTATGGATTTATATGATAAATTATTTTGTACCAAAACGTTCCAAACTTTATGTGATTGGTCTGATCTTGTGTATAGGTTGTAAACACAACAAGGTTTTTATTAATTGGTTGCATTGAGTGGACACACACTATGGAGGCCTTACTGCCAAGTCAAATTATTTTCTTGACAGATAACTTTTATTTTTGTTTCTAATTGTTTATATTGCAATGCAATCACATGTTATTCAGTACAGTCTTCAACGTAAATGACTATTAATTACAATAATGTTATTTCATCAATTTGTTTTGACATAATGCTACTTTATGATAGTGAAGATGTTATTTTCTTTAAAAATCCATTCACAGATTTGAACACCAATCAATATGGATGCCATATTGCTCAATAGGCTCTCTACCATAGCGAACAATATCAATACACTTGCTCAAGCTGAATTATGCAGCGATATTCAGAATCTTGGTGAAGCAAAAATTCATGCAGCTAAACTGAAATCCGTGTTAGCTCGATTTGAGACTGAATTGCTACAATACTTCAACCTGTCTAATCAACCTGATGCTGATGAAATATCCAACTTAACTACAATACAACTCAAAGGTGAAGAAGTATTAGCGGAGTTGAACGCCAGCATCAATATTAAATCTGACACCAGCGCTACCCAATCTGTGACTTCTGATAAAAGACTTAGCAAACTGCCTGAGCTTAGCATACCTACCTTTAGTGGAAACCTTCTGGAGTGGCACCAATTTTGGGATCAATTCCGCTCATGCATCGACCAGAGGAATCTATCTGATGTAGACAAGTTAATGTACCTGAAAGCATCACTCAAAGGCGAGGCCAAGAAAACCATCGAGGGATTAGACACTACCAACAAGAATTATGAAATTGCGATATGTACTCTAAAGGAGAGATATGGTAAGGAAGACCTCATCGTCGATGCTCATTATGCTACCTTATACAGGATTAAGAGAGCAGAAAAGATTGAAGATTGCCGTAAGACACTGGATGAAATAGAAAGACACATCAGAGTTCTTCAGTCGTTGGGGGAAGATATAAGCCGTAATCATCTCAAGTTCATGATCATGGAAAAATTCCCAGAAGACGTCATATATGAGATCAAAATGAAAGCCAAGACCGAGTCAATTGAAGAATTACGAAAACAACTAGCTATTGTAATCACCGCACGAGAAGATGCTAACAGAATTTTTTCTGACAATTCACGTCAAGAGGCTACACAGTACACAGCGGAGACTCTGCATGTAAACAACAGACCAAATTATAGCGACAGGCACAATGCAAAAGCATTTTATAATCAAAGATTTAATAGAAGACAAACATTTCCAAGCCATGGCTCTACTAGCTGCAACTTCAACAGGGATGATAGACCTAACAAAAGGAGGTATGAAATGAAGAATGATAGAAGACATTTTGATAACAAAAGGTTCAAGATCAGTTGTTTGTTTTGCCAAGGACAACACTACAATGACCAATGTAAGCAAGTCAAAACCTTAGAAGAGAGGAAACGGAAACTTACAAACCGCTGTTATAAATGCCTTCGTCTAAACCATTCCGCCAAACAATGCAGAGAGAGGAAGTTAAAATGTCCACATTGTGGACAATTTGACGCGCACAATCGTGCCATATGTCCTAAATTACTTAAGAAAGAAGACTCTTCGAGGAGCACAACCGTAATGCATAGTAATGCCAAAGGGTTCACCTTTTTACAGACAGCAGTTGCGACAGTTCAAGGCAATACTTATACAATGAAATGCCGGATACTACTAGATTCAGGAAGTCAAAGAAGTTATATAACTCAGGAAGTATCCAAAAAACTTGGCTTAAAGACCGAAGAAGAAAACCAGCTCACCGTGTTCACCTTTGGAGCTAAAGAACCACGGATGATAGAAAGCCCATTGGTTAAATTAAGTATAGAGTTAGTACAATGTGGGGAGGTACAGACAATATATGCTAATGTTGTTCCTTCAATCTCCCAGGGTATAACACATCCTGGGCATCTACTGGACAGCTGTAACCTCAATGGACAACTCACCTTTGCTGATGATGGATCTTTATCAGACCGTGTCGACGTGCTTATCGGAAACGACTATTATTACTCTTTAATGTCAACTGGGAAAGTGAAAGTTTCTGAAAACCTATTCCTAGTGGAATCTAAACTTGGATGGATACTTTCCGGTACTACAGAAATAAGGCCTACTGATGAGTTGACAGTGAACACTTATTTTCAATCAAGCTGTGAGACCAGACTTAACCCACCAGACTTGCCTTTAGATAATGGTAATCTAAATTGCCTATGGGATTTAGAATCTATTGGCATAACAGATTCTCCAAAAGCTAATAGAGACGAGGAAGCTATCAATAATTTCAATGAAACCACAGAATTCAAGGATGATAGATATTATGTCTCCTGGCCCTGGAATGAATACCCACCGAACCTACCATCTAATTTTGGATTAGCTTTTGGTCGTCTGATAGGCCTACTAAAGAGACTAGACTTATCAACTTTAAACTTATATGACAACCTGATCAGAGAACAGCAGAATAAAGGCATTATAGAGATCGTACCTGAAAGGGAGCTGAACACATCTAGTCATCCAGTACATTACCTTCCACACCATGGAGTAAGTCATCCGGGGAAGAGCCTCAGAATAGTTTACGATGCGTCAGCCTGCACTAAAGGTCACAAAAGTCTCAATCAGTTCTTGTATTGCGGACCTATGATGCTTGAAGATTTAATAGGATTGTTATTGAAATTTCGCTGTCATTTAATAGGAATAACGGCTGACGTCGAGAAGGCGTTTCTCCAGGTTGGCCTAAATGAAAAGGATCGAGATGTCACAAGATTTATATGGCTCAAGGACATATCAAAACCAGCCACTGAGGAAAACCTATTGCATTTGAGATTTAAAAGAGTCCCATTTGGCATCATATCTAGCCCCTTTTTGCTCAATGCCACGATTAAACATCATCTGTCACTTTCAGAAAAGGTAGACATAAAGAATTTAGCTGACGACATCTACGTCGATAACTTGATAACTGGAACCAGTACTCCGCAGGAAGCTGTAAAATTATACAGAGATTCTAAACATACTTTCAATCGAATCTCTATGAATTTAAGGCAGTGGAGCTCTAACTCGATGGAAATGATGAAAATCATTCCGGATGCTTGTCCAGACAGAATAGTTAAAACACTCGGATTGGACTGGAACCTAGACAACGACACACTGCAGCTGAGAATTAAGAAGGTGAACGATGCCAACACCAAAAGAAGCATTCTGAAAGCGGTGGCATCCGTGTACGACCCATGCGGATTCTCAGTACCAACTATGTTACCAGCTAAATTATTATTACAAGATTTGTGGAAGATGAAAATAAAGTGGGATAAACAACTGCCAAAAGAATTAGTTGATAAATGGAAAAACATTCAAGAAGATATTTATAAGATTCAAGAAATAGCCCTACCAAGATGCTTCATACAATCACTGAATCAAAGGAACTGTCAAATTCACTGCTTCACAGATGCGTCTAAAAGAGCCTACGCAGCAGTAGCGTATATCGTGTCCGGAAACTCAATAAGCTTTGCGATAGGCAAATCAAGGCTTGTGCCAATCAAAGATCAGGCTGATTTGAAAATTCCACGCTTGGAATTACTTGGTGTGCTGATTGGCAGTCGACTAATAAAATACCTACTTAAATTCATTAAGTTTAACGTGACTCGACAATTTCTGTGGACAGACAGCCAGATTGTTATTGACTGGTACAGTTCACATAAGCTATTGACACCATTCGTTTCTAGACGAATAGAAGAAATCAAGGAGAACAAAAACCTAACAGTCAGATATGTGCCATCTAACCTAAATCCAGCCGATGTCGCCACCAGACCGAATGGCTCCGCAGAAGATCAAGCTAGATGGCTAGCTGGACCTAGCTTTTTATCCCAAAAACCAAGTGAGTGGCCATCTGGCACGGTAAGAATGTTACACAGCTCGCTTATGGCCGCGGAGGGTCCTGCGGATATAAACCATTCCGTTACTATAGATGCAGAAATGAATCAGTTGGATGTTCCAGTATCACAAGATAATGAATTAAAAATAGTTCAAGATAAAAATAGTACCATCGGACCTGACTACGATACCATCGGACGTGACAGCAATGAAAAACTAATAGATACCAATGTCCAAAACTCTACCCTGGAAGAAATCAAAGTTTTACAGTCAGAACATTTCGCAAAAGAAGTCAAGGGAATAGAAACAAATCTAAGTCGCAACTTAAGGCTATTTAAAGATGATCAAGGACTACTACGCTGTAAGGGAAGAATGAAGAACGCTAATTGGTCCTTTGATAAGAAATATCCTTTACTCTTACCTAGAAGCTGCGAGTTCACTGAAAAGGTAATAAAGGACGTACATGAAAAGAACTATCACGTGGGAGCGAATCATACACTTAGCATAATCCGTGAGTCGTTTTGGATACCTCAAGGTAAAAGCCAAGTGCAAAAGATTATAAGGAAATGTCAACAATGTGTTAAGCATGGCGGCGGACCTTATCGCCTACCACCTACACCTGCACTTCCGCCCGAACGGGTCAACTTCAGCATGCCATTCACCTTTACAGGCGTGGATTACTTAGGACCGCTGATTGTAAAAACTGAAAATGGCACCAGCAAGCGATGGATATGCTTATTTACATGCCTGGCTGTGAGAGCTATTCATTTGGAAGTGGTCCAAGATCTCACAGCTGAGGAAGGACTTTTAGCCTTAAGGAGATTGATAGCAACAAGAGGTGTACCAACACTCATCTCGTCGGACAACGCTTCATACTTTAAGCTCATAGGAGAAATTCTATCGAAATCTTACTGTGTTGAGAACAAAATACAATGGAGGTTCATACCCGAACTAGCCCCATGGCATGGAGGGTATTACGAGCGTTTAGTGGGTATGGTAAAGCATTGTATGAAGCGATCACTTTAAAAACACCTGCTTAGAGACACCCAGTTGTTGACGGTAGTGAAAGAAATAGAAGCTGTACTTAATACGCGGCCACTTACATGTGTAGACTCTGAAATAGAGCATATTCTCAAACCTGCAGACTTTTTAAATCTCGGCAGATCTATAACCATGGAAACATCGCAGGAGGACATACTAGTACAAGGTACTACTACCAAGAAGGACTTGATAACGGCCTGGAGACGAGCTCGTATACTGCTTGAAGAATTTAAGGAAATGTTCAGTAACCGGTACTTGGCAAGTTTGCGTGAGAGGTATAACTATTCCCACAGGGATCCTCGCGTCACGTCGAAGGAGAACCCGAAAGAAGGACAGATCGTGCAGATAAAGGGTGACAAAAATCGCGAAGGTTGGAAGGTGGGAAAAATTATCTCTCTCATTAAAGGATCTGACGGCTTGATAAGAGTAGCGAAAGTGAGTGTAGGTGACAAAGTATTCACCCGATCTATCGCTCATTTGTATCCCTTAGAAATGGAGGATACAGGTGACCAACATAACACAGTTCTTCAAGACACAGAACCTTCAAACGAGACGGAAGCTCAACATGAAAACGTGGAAAACTCGATCAGTGTTCCCGCTGCGGTAATCAATGACAGAGTTGAAGTAGACAAATACGGATCTCAGCTAGCACCGGAACCCACAAGGGTAGAGACCATAGAGACTACGACTAGCACGGATATGGATGTGACTGATAAAATCAGCAACGTGAACGATAACGACACAGATATGACCGATATTAATTTGGACATAAGTCATGATCCAGACATGAGTGACCTAGAGCAATCTTCAGATCTTGAACAGAACCAGAAACGTCGATCCGCAGTCCGAGCCATGGAGAAGATCAGGAAGTGGACTCGCGATCTGATGACAACCCTAAACTAGTCTTCCTCGTGGCGAGTGTCGTGAGCTCCGTCTCACGAAAAGGTAAATACTATACATTTGTTATTATCAGTAGCAACACTAAGCAAAGTCTGTTTCATTTTCGTACTGGTTAAATTAATATCTATGATTTGTCTGTGGTCAAACTGTACAAAACCAACCGCTTAATTCAAATGTCAAAAGTTTTCTCATATGCACTCCAATACAGTTTTCTCAGTATCAATTTACCAGTAGAATAGTGAAGTCGAAACGTGAGATATAAGCAAGATAATCACCGCCAGTACTCTCCTGAGAGCTAAGTATCTAGCATAGTTTGTTCCTTAGCGAGAATTCTATTTGTTACTAAACTTCTCTTGCTAATTACATCCTGCCCTCATTGATAAATGTCAGGATCAGCCTTGTATGCTCAGTGTGCCCAAGCATGTCCATGAAGAACCCCTTGACACGTAATGTTTTCCCTATGGTGGGAGGTGAATGAAGCCAGTGGTGGCAATGTAATGTCAGTCTCCGCACCAGTCATCTGGTGGGAGACTGAAGCCCGTGGTGGCACAAGGTCAAGCCGTCCGGACGAAGAATTATGGGTATAGCTGTCAGATACGGCTCAACGTTAATGCTTGGAGTTATGACTTAGTGTAAAAGGCATCCGTTTTAAGTACAAAATGAATATTACAGTATAGCAGGAATCTACCCTCTAAATCTCAGGTCAGGCTGCTGACCACCTAAGCCTAGGAACGAATTATCCCTGGGCGCTGTAGTCCAAGGGACAAGTGGCTCTCTGGTCAGAGAGTCATATCTCATTTCAATGTTACAGAAGGTGACGGGAGCCAGGTGATTGGGAAGTGAATTATTTAGCGAAGCAGGCCTATTACCATACTCTTAAGCTTTCTGTGATGGCATGATGACTGCGCGGGATTAATGAATCAAGGTATGAACTTGCACCTGTTACACCAGCAATTTGTTTCCTATGCAATTTAAAGATAAGTTAGTACAACCCTGTAGACGCCGCTCTGAGTGTCTGCCGGCCGGGGGCACGAGGGGCGACGTCACCACACACTCCCTCCAGCGGATCTTGAGCATATTGTGAAAAAACGATTTGGGTGTCCTGTGTTAAAATGCTTGGGCTATTCATATTCAGTATTTCTAAAACAAAAAACATTCTGTTAAGGAAATCGCAATTACGATTTTATATGAACCTATTTAAAATAGGTGAAGGGTAAATTATTTCTAACTGATTAAATATTGGCGTTAATTTCAGAAACAGTCAAAGCTACAATACAATGTTAAATAATATAAAACATAACTTTGCATGAAACCAGAAACTTTGTAGGTATAACAGAGAAAATAATTAAGTAAACTTAAGCAAGTAATTGATCAAAACTTACCAGTTTTTTGTTAAAAACAAGTAACGTGACGTGTATTTTACTTAAAAAAAAAAAATAAAAAATAAATAAGTTGCGAAACAAGTGCTGAATTGAGAATTTTGTAATCGTCTTCAAGCGAATGAATAGTATTTTAATTAATAAAGCGCGCTTTTGTTTAAGCGCGAGCCTCATTATGTAACATGAGAATAGCACGTGCATCGCACACCGCCTGAGCGCGTAAACAATTTAACAAGTCTTAACTGGTTCTATCGATATCAATATAATATGTCCTTGTTGGGATCGAACCCGGAATCCATCCATAGCTATGTGGACAGGGTAACTAGGCTAACTATATTGGTAACGCACCCTTCGTTTAGTTTCTTTAGATATGCAAAGTATTAATTTATGTTAAAATTTTTACACCGTATTCTACTGAAATAAGGTAAGAAATAACAAAACATAAGATTTTCTAGGTGACTTGTTCAACATAGTTAAGGTAAGAGATTCAATCCAAATTCAACTTTAACATTTAAGTAAAATAAGCTCAATTCGTGCGATTTGCTACCTTTTCCTTATATAAGTACGTTCATCTATACACACCTTAGACCTAAGTTTACCAACAACTAAACAGCTGGTTAATGTGATAACGGCTTGTTAACCGTTGTCAAATGCACTGTAGTATGTGACTACATTTAGTGTTTTACCGCAACGTTAGAGTTTACCGCGACATAGACGCTTATTGCTTGACTCGGCACAATACGCACCGTTATAAATTAGGCTGACGGAATAATAAAGTCCTCTTTCGACACGCAACTCTAGTGGTACTTATTTCTCTCCAATCACCTACCACGTACATTATTACATGGCGACCTTGCCTTAAGAACCAATAAGGAATCAACGACCAAAGAACAAGAAGACACATAAGAAAAACATCAAGTAACTGCTGAAGAATAAAAGGGGGAAAAATCACCAAGCAAGAAAAAGCGGAACAGCACTAACTACCAACAACCACCAACAACCACCACCACCGCCACCGCCACCACACAACTACCGGAGCACCAGGATCGTCAGGATGTCGGACGTAAAAATTACAATTGAGGGTGCCAAAGTGAAACTCGTCGCGCTGGGGACGACAAGGACGATAGTGGTACAAATGAACACCACGACGGGAGAGCGCAAAGCAGCACATGCAGCACAAGTGCAGTGCAAAATACTGTCGGCAGCACCACCACCACGACGCAGAACTGCCACGACGCAACACCAGACAACCACGCTATCAAGACAGTCAGCACCGCAACAGCAGCCACCACGTCAGCCGCAACAACGACCTCCGTGGCACCCAGACACGCCACGACCACGCGCCAACCAGCCAGCCATGCCGAGGACGCCTGAAAACACGCCAGGAGCACGCAGATGGCCATCACCAGCGCCAACACGCGTCAGAAGGGTAGTGTCTCTACCTAGGGCCCCCTAACGTAGCATACCAATTTTAAACAATTTTTTTTAGTCTATTTTCTTTTTTTTCTCAAATCAGGTCAAAGTCTGACCCCTAATATTAATAGTTGCGATTCTTTTCTTTTTTTTTTTTTTCTCTTTCTGTCTTTCAAAATAAGTTCAATTAATCTTAGCATACTCTTAAGTTTTAATCATACATAGATGTTTGGTACAGTACGACAGTAGAACAATTCCATATTCCAGAAACTAGATTCGCATTAGAAATTTACTAACTATTTCTTTTCTCCGCTTCCTAAGCATATTAAAGTAGGTCACGCGCATTCGTGTCCGCGCGCAGCGTAGTTTTAAAATCAGTGAATGAAATTTGATACCACCAAAACTTAATCGGGAAATTTTTCATTAATTTAATTCTTTTATATTACTGTCAGTTTTTAGTAATTTGATAAACATTATTTAGACTAACAACTGGACTGATCACCCAGGAGCTAGATAGATAGTGTTGTTTAACATAAATCTGAAATACAGTAAAATACTTAATCACTAAGATTTAAATGGGAAATTTTAATTTCTATTATTTTTTTTTATTATGAGTATACAGTACGGTACAGAATAGAAGTAAGGGAAATAGAGGTGACAGTCGAGGGTACTAGTCCTTAGTGGTTGATCATAGTGCGAGCTACCGTATCCACCGTGAAACTCTATTGGAGGCAAAAGTCTTAAACGGTAACTCAACGTCGTCACGAAGATAGGAGAATAAAATGGAGTAGATAGATAGGCATAATATCCTTCGTACTTGCTCATGGTGTTTTGGACTACCGTGCCCTCCGTGAAAGTAGTTGGAGTCCATAGATGACTTAAAATAAAATTATGGCCTGTAGATATATGGTGTTAGGCAATAGGATGCCTGTAAGAATTTTTTTTTTATATATAAAAGGAAAGTTAAGATAAGAAAAGAGGGATATTTATGTACCGACTGGTAAATATTAACAATGGTAAGATGAAGTTTACTATAGTTTATTCCCATATTATGTTTTCATTACCAATTTCCATTTCGTTTCCTATATTCAAAAAAAAAGGTATCAAACAAAGCCAAATACGTTAGATAATAATATGAGTTCGACTGTACCAAACCATCTAGCTAGTTATACTTATATTGCACCATCATTTTATGTAAAACAAATAAAGTTTCGCAATGCGAAACTAGGCCAGCGCGCATCACGCAATGTGTATCGTACGCTCGCGTTTTGCGTACGCAGCAACAACGCTAGGCAAATAACAAGTAATATGTATTAAAATGAAAAGGTCATCGAACCATTCAATTACATTCAACAAACAATTAACATAGCAAAACATTAACTTTCTCTTAACGCAGTCAGATAGATACATGTAAGATTAGCTAATTGTGAAATTTTTTCTTTCCTTTTTATCAACAGAGTACAAAATTTTAAATTTTAATTGTTTAATAGATTAGGTACTCAATAATATTAATGATATTGTAAAAATTGTGACTAAACAAGTAACAAGCGTCAAATTTTTTTTTTAGCACCCCGGGGGTGAGAGGATACTTTTCGGGGGAGCTGTAGTATGTGACTACATTTAGTGTTTTACCGCAACGTTAGAGTTTACCGCGACATAGACGCTTATTGCTTGACTCGGCACAATACGCACCGTTATAAATTAGGCTGACGGAATAATAAAGTCCTCTTTCGACACGCAACTCTAGTGGTACTTATTTCTCTCCAATCACCTACCACGTACATTATTACAGCACTGATAAGCGACTGATTAAAAATTAACCGACTGTTTAGTTGGTAATCACAGGTCTTAGTGACAGAGGGTGAAAGTAAACAACAGGTTGGATTTTACGTAGTTATTTATTTATTAAACATATACATACATTCCAAATAATAGCAACTGCAAAAAAAACTTAGCAGTACATATAAACAATGGAATAAAACATAAATAACTTAAATTTATTTATTGTTTACTTACTTAACAGATACATATTTACAAAAACTTAAAAACTAACACTATATCCACATAATTATTTCAAAATTTAATTCGCTTTCTGTCAAGTCTACGATTTCGTCATATCTGTCATTAACAGCGTACTGTGCACTAAGTAATACATTTTCAATTTTTATAAGTTTTTTCCTGAGCTTGGCTTGTTATTTATTACAAAGATGGTCGATGACCGGAAACATTTCTTTTGATAACTTTATTTTCCATTTTCAATTTCGATTTCCGATTTTTCGTTTTTCCCAACACTCTCTTTATTTTCTTTAATAATTCAGTATCTTGTTCATTGAAAAGTAGGTTAACGGTAAATTAACATTATAATGAAAGTTGTTCAGATCGATGGTCGGAACAAGTAGCTCAGAAATTGAATGGAGTTCTAAAATCATCCTGTACAATATTACAACTTATAAAATATAATTAATACTAATAGTAAACATACTTATATAAGATTACATAAAGACGCTTCGTTTATACCCTCTTTTGCAGAACGTATACAATTATTTCACTGTTTTACATTTTATTTATATTTTAATGCCTAATGTTAGTTGCCTGGGTAATTATCCTACTGTTTACTATCAAAATGTAAGGGGCCTCCGTTCCAAAACGCTTACATTTTACCGTAATCTTGCACTGGCTTCGTATGACTTAGTGATTCTAACAGAAACATGGTTAATGGACGGGGTATTGGATTCTGAGTTGTTCGATGATAGATACGTTGTGTGGCGGCGGGACCGTGACTTCGCGTTGACGGGCCAGAGCCGTGGCGGGGGTGTTCTCATTGCGACTCGGCGCGACCTAGCCGTTACCCCGCAGCCGTCCTATCAATCTTCAGCTGAAGACCTGTGGATTACATTAACTCTCGCAATTGGAGTTAGCGGGCCGGTTCGTGTGCATATATGCGTGTTATATTTATGTAAACAAAACGGAGGGTATACGTTTTCGCAACAACTTTCGAATTATTTAATCCGTCTGGGCGATGTGGTGCTGGATTATCCTGATGATCGATATTTAATTGTAGGTGACTTTAATATGAGTGGCATTGTGTGGGAGTCTGATGGCGTGTCACTGTCTCCAGTAAGTTACGTGGGTCATGATGAGTGCCTTTTTGTGGATGACATTACCACACATAGTCTTTGCCAATATAATAATATTGCAAATCTTTACGGTAAGTTGTTGGATCTGGTTTTATGTAATGACGCTGTAGCCGTTAGTGAGTGTTTGGATGCTCTCGTTCCCATCGATCCTTATCACAAAGCTCTGGTGATTTCCATTAAATTCTCTGAGACTATTAATTTGAAACCAGCTGTGCGCTTTAAGTATTTTTACAATAAAGGTGATTATTCAGCTATTAATAAGGAGCTATCTGCCATCGACTGGGAGCAGGAGTTTTCTAGACTCTCACTTGAAGGATCGGTCAGTTACTTTTATGACGTTTTTAAAAAGGTCAGGCTAACCTACATACCTTTTGTAAAACTTAGATCTGACACTTTTCCCGTTTGGTATTCGTTATCGCTTAAAAAATGCATTAAAGAAAAACACAAGTTTTTAAGGAAGTTTAAAATATATCGTAATAAATCAGATCAGGTCACCTATGGGGTGCTTCGTGAGAGGGTGAAGCGACTGGAGAGTGAGTGTTACGATGCTTATATAAGTCGTATGGAAAATAACATCGAGAAGGACCCCAAACATTTTTGGTCATTCATCAAGTCGCGCTCTGGTTCTCATGGAATTCCCTCCACTCTTAAATATAATGGTAGGTTATTCAATACAGGTGATGGAATTTGTAATGCATTTTCTGATTATTTCTCTACTACTTTCTCGTCTCCTGGTGACCGTTCGCTGAATCAGGTCTCTAATTTTACCGGTGACTCCGTAGCTAGCCTTTGTAAAATCGTAGTTGACCCTGAGGAACTTAAGAACATCCTACTTAAACTTGATCCTTCCAAATCTGCAGGTCCTGATGATTTACCGCCTCAATTTTTGATTAATTGCGCTGAAAGTGTTGTGCGGCCTTTAGCGTTACTGTTTGAGCGTTCATTCTCTGAATGTTACGTGCCATTAATTTGGAAATCTGCCTTTATAACACCAGTTCATAAAAGGGGCCCTAAAACTGATGTAGATACATACAGACCTATATCTAAACTATGTATAATATCTAAAGTGATGGAAAAAATAGTATATAATCAAGTTTTTAGTGCTTTGAGACATAGTTTTAGTTCCAATCAACACGGTTTTATTAGGCATCGTTCTACTGTATCTAACCTAGTACTGCTTAATGATTACGTCACAGAAGGGATGGACAACGGTTTCCAGGTTGATGTTATCTATACCGATTACAGTAAGGCATTTGATAGAATTGATCACGGAGTACTTATTTCAAAATTATATAAAATGGGAATCCATGGAGACTTGCTGAGATGGTTCTCATCTTACATTGATAATAGGACACAGGCTGTAGTTGTCAATAATTACATGTCTGGTTGGGTACCTATCCCAAGCGGTGTCCCCCAGGGCTCCTTGCTCGGGCCCCTGCTGTTTAATATCTTTGTTGATGATATTAACAAGTGCTGCATATTTTCGAATTTACTATGTTTCGCTGATGACATGAAAATTTATGCCAAAATTAAGTCTGAAGCTGACTCCTTGCTTATCCAGTCTGACCTTGCTCGCCTTGATGAATATTGCCGCATTAACAAGCTAGATTTAAATCCATCTAAGTGCTTTACAGTGACCTTTTCTCGGCAGCGTAATTTAATTCCAACGGTATATAGTCTAAAGGGTATTGTGCTGCAAAGATTGCCTTTTATGAAAGATCTAGGTGTTGTTCATGATTCGAAGCTATTGTTCGATGTACATATTGATGGTATTGTTGCTAGTGCTTTGAAAATGCTTGGGTTTATTATGCGCAGCTCATTGAATTTCACTAGAGCTAAAACTCTTAAGATTTTATACTGTTCATATGTCAGAAGCAAACTTGAATATGCGTCCCAAATTTGGAATCCCTGCTATCAAACATATATTGATAGGATCGAGCGTGTACAGAAAAAGTTTATAAAGTTTCTCTGTTTTAAGTTAAAGATCCCATATAGTTCATCTGATTACTGCACCCTTTGTAAGAGGCATCACCTTATCCCGTTGCACAAGCGTCGTGAGATAGCGGACATCATCTATGCTCTTAGTATCACCAACGGTAAGGTTGATTGTCCCGAACTGCTGTCCAGTATATCTTTTAATACCCCTAATAGGTCAAAAAGATACTATCCACCTATTTCCCTTAAGTTTGGCACAACAAAATACAGGAGGAATAGTTTTTTGAGGTGAGCTTGTCGTAGTGTGAACGGCGTTGCGGAAGAGCTGGATATCGATATATTTAACTGTAATCTTTCTACGGTGAGGCGGCGGTTGGTGGGGGGGTGGTTTGATTGAGCGTGCTTAGGTAGTGACTGCTTTTTACTAATATGTTTTATTTTTGTATAGAGATTAGTTTTTGTTTTATTATTGTATCAAAATTTGTGTGGCACAACTTTGCGATTGTTCGCGTACTTTCTTTCTTTTTATTTTTCTTGGTTCTATTTGTGAGATCCTATAATTGGCTCCTATGTTATTACATGTTTAACCTACTCTGTAATTTGTAGCTGTTGGTTCTCCGAAAATAAATAAATAAATAAATAAATAAATAAATACGTTATTTGTAGTCTATTTTCCCTACGAGCTTAAGGCTGCGTATCCACCGGAGCTGTGCGAGGATGCGTTGCGAGGGATGTGTTTGTCATGAACCAATAGAAACACTTCATTTAAAAGGTCCTAAGTGAATAAAGTGTTTCTATTGGTTCATGACAAACACATCTCTCGCAACGCATCCTCGCACAGCTCCGGTGGATACGCAGCCTAACAGGCGCCTTCACACCTTTTGCCTTTTTTTTATAACATCTTCATTTGTTTTAATGCAGTAAAGTTTGGAGCGAAGCCCGACGAACTCAATGATCATTTTTCCTCCCATTTCGTCCTCAAAAAGACCGGGTTTTTTTTTGTTTTGAATGGGTAATTGATATCTATTATCAACATCGTAATTACTAGTATCATAAAAAGGTAAAAAATATTTTTTTAATTTTTTTTAATAGTCAACCGTCTGTATGTGATAAATAAAACTATCCGTGTCCGTGTAGCACATGCGTAAGCGAGATTCATAGAAAGGCAAATACAGAGTAATGGAAGTCATACATATGACTTTTAGATAATCATCAAATTGGATTATCATAGTATTTATTTTTATAAAAAGATAATTGCAAACACACACACACTATAAAATTAATATCGAGTTTAAACAAAAGACAAAAATACTAAATATTCCGAAAGCTTAACACTACAAAGATAAACAAGCTCGTTTTATTCAGCAATATATTGACTTAAACACACAATTGCGGAAGAATGCATAATCAGAATTTTAGATGAATTTCTATAACAGTCTTTTCGGAAAAACATTAGAGGCCACTGAAAACAGAACAAAAGTTATGTTAGTTAATCAGTGGAGTGATACCTCGAACAAAACTAAGAATAATATTAGTGCAGAACTATTGGTAGGAGTGTTCCCGTAGGATGGAGATCTGTGTAATGGTGTTGAATCCGAATGCTAGTTTATATAGAGCCCAATCCATATTTGTGTTAAAGGTACAATGCGAAAAAGCACTGTCAGCATACATCCAGAAAACAAACGCAGTGTACATTTTCCTGTGTCTCCGCTTATTAATATTATTTAACACTTAGTATCAGGCTTATTTGTTATGGAATAAGAGCCACTCGTATACATATATTTGCCCTAATATTTTATTGAACGGACAGACAAACCTTATAATTTTATGTGTGAATGTAAACACAGACGGAATCAACTTACTCGTATCGCGGAACGCTCCATATGACTTTCCTTATTTGAATTATTAACTTCATATCCCATAAATAGTCTATATTGAACTTTAACGAGGCAATTCTGGTCAAATATATTAACCCCGATTTACGGGTGAAATCAGTGTTAAAATCATTTTAAAGTGAGCAGTCTTCTTACGAAATATCGGTAAGTACCTAAATAATTGCTGTTTAAAATTATACTTGTTTAAATCAATAGTTTATAAATTGAGTGAGAGAAAGGAAGTTCGCTTGACACGCCGGTCCGCGTATAACTGCTATCGTCAATGATCACTTTTGCGTGATTAATTGATTACTCTGTACTTTGTGTGTGAGAATTAAGTGTTAGAAATAACAATAAACGTCCGTCATTTACAATCGTTATAAGTGTTTATAATTATAATTTTAATTCTATTAGAATACACATAGAAACAATAAGCCACTAGCTAAAAAAAATGCTAGTTCTCTAGTTAGTAGGGTATTTACCTCAATGATACGCGAGGTAGGTATATGTCTACCAAATTTCAAGTCTCTAGCTCCAGTGGTTTAGGATGCGCGTTGTCTGTGAGTCAGTCAGGCACGGAGCTGTTTTAGAGGCATAAATAGATTCTTATTAGGTTATTCCCAAGAGATATTTAATGATGACCGAATAGAAAATGGGGACCAAATGTGTAATTGTAATGTAGAGCTATGCGCACAATACGTCGTGAAAAATTATGCTTTTAGACACGTCACGTTTTAGTTAAGATTGAGGGCTCCATATCGGCGGACTCGAGCAATAATTATACAATATTATAATAGTAAATTGTATTAGTTTGCCGCACCTTATCAATTGAACCTATGATACCAACGGGCCACCATTCCCGGATTTAACCTTTTGGCATACACACTGTCGCCTATTTATGGGTCGGCAGTGTATTCAAAATCGACTTTAGTTGACTTCTCAGTTATCGATATCAGTAGTACTAATAACTTAGAAGTAATAACGTTTAAAATTTCTAATATAACCATTGTGTCAGTCTATAAGCCTCCTAATAATGTATTTCCGAGCCCTCCTCTACACACGCAATCCCACCCTTGCGTGTATGTCGGCGACTTCAACTGCCATCACCCATCCTGGGGCTACGTATCCAGCGACACTAACGGTGTTGTTCTGTCGGACTGGGCGGAGCGGGAGAGACTTCAACTCGTATTTGACCCGAAGGACAAAGGATCCTTTCGCTCTGCGCGGTGGCAACGCGACACAAACCCCGCTCTCTGTTTTGTGTCGACCGATCAGCGCGGATACCCTGTGCCTGCGGCTCGTAGGATTCTGGATAACTTTCCGAGGAGCCAGCACCGACCAGCTTGCATCACGATCGGCCTTGAAGTCCCTCTGGTGAAGTCAGTGCCTAAAGCTCGCTGGAATTTCTCCAGGGCCAACTGGGTCTCTTATGGATTGCAGGTGGATTCTACGATCCGCTGGATTAAACCTTCTACAGAAAACTATGGTCGTTTCTGCCGAGTGTTGCTCGGTGCCGCTAACCGCCACGTTCCTTGGGGATGCCGTAAGGAGTACTCCCCCGGATGGAATGCTGATGTGGAGGAGGCGTACCAGGAGTACCTGACCACCAACGACCCAGAAGCGGGCCACGCCGTCTTGGACGCGCTGGACGAGTCCCGTCGGCAGAAATGGGTGGAAAACGTGGAGGGCCTCGATTTCACGCACTCCAGTAGAAGGAGTTGGACTCTGCTCCGCAAATTGGGAGGTGTTTCGGCTCCTGCAACAGTGGAGAACGCGGTGCGGCTGGCGGAAATCGCTAGACGCCTGCAGCAACTCACGAAGAGCGGTTCCTTGGACAGGGTGTTCGCTAAATCAATCCGCAAGAGTAATACGGAAAGGGTTGGGAAACTCTCGCGGCACGAGTCCCTTGGTGCCTCTTTCACTGCCCTCGATCTGGAGTCTGCCCTGCGTTCAATCAAGAGCGGCAAAGCTGCAGGTATTGATGATATATACCCTGAATTCCTGGTCAACCTCGGGAAACGGGCTAAGAGATGGCTAACAAACTTTTTTAATAACATCCTCGAAACTGGTATCTTACCAGCGATCCTAATGAGGGCCAAAGTGATAGCTATCTTAAAGCCAGGAAAACCAGCTAACGACCCTGTGAGTTATAGACCCATCTCGCTGTTGAGCGTCACGTACAAACTATTAGAGCGTTTGCTGTATAACAGATTGTACCCAATTGTCAACCCCCACATCCCTGCGGAGCAGGCTGGGTTCAGGGCGGGCCGATGTTGCGCGGATCAGGTTCTGGCGCTTACATCTTATATCGAAGCCGGATTCCAGAATGGTCTCAAAACTTTTGCTGCCTTTGTCGACCTTAAGGCAGCCTACGATACTGTTTGGGTGGACGGTCTGCTCCACAAGCTAATCTATATAGCGCCATGCAAGAGGGTCCTTAAATTAGTTAAAAGCATGCTTGGCCCCCGTTTGATTAAGGTGATGCTTGGAGCGGTGGAGAGCGGTTTCAAATTGATAAGAAATGGATTGCCCCAAGGCTCAGTGCTGGCTCCACTGTTTTTCAACGTCTACACAAGCGATATGCCTGCTACGAGAGCCGACAAGTTTGTGTATGCTGACGATCTGGCCTTGGTATATCAGGGTAAGAAGTTTCAGGAGGGTGATGATGTGCTCACCGTCGACCTCGACATCCTGAGCTCATACTACAAACAATGGCGACTTTGCCCAAACCCATCCAAGTCAGAGGTCACCGCTTTCCATCTCACCAACTGTATGGCTGGTAGGGAGTTGAACGTGCTCTTTGGCGGGGTAAGGGTGCGGCATAATTTTACTCCTAAGTACCTGGGTGTCACTTTGGATAGGTCGCTTACTTTTCGTGCACATCTGGAGGCCTCCGCGCAGAAGGTGAAAACCCGAGTGAACCTAATAGGGCGTCTGGCTGGGACTACGTGGGGTGCTCGCGCTGATGTCTTGCGGACTTCCGCCCTGGCCCTGGTATACTCAACCGCAGAGTACTGTGCCCCGGTGTGGTATCGGAGCGCTCATACGGACAGGATCGATGTTCAGCTGATGTTATGTATTAAGTGGGTATTTGTATAAACACCAGATGTGGGTAGGTATCTTCTGCAGTGAGTTAGTTCCGAAATATACGTACTACACACACACCGGTCTATTATTTACTAGTGACGACGAGGATTATTCAATAATTAAATTAACATCATGTCTGTTGGGAGGATGTGCGAGTTTGACCTGCAGAGTGGCAGCTGGAAATCATATTGTGAAAGGTTGGAGAGTTATTTCACGGTCAACGACGTAAAAGCGGAGAGGAAACTGCCAACTTTAATATCGGTAGTCGGTGACACGGCGTATGAGCTCATGGTGGATTTGTGCAGCCCGGATAAACCCGCAATGTTAACCTATGAAAAAGTGGTTAAAGCGATGGGGGAGCACCTACAACCAAGACCGTCAGAGCTAGCGGAGCGGTACAGGTTTAGACAGTGTCGGCAGGGTAACGGTCAAACCGTGGGGCAGTACGTGGCACAATTAAAAAAGATGGCGAGGTCTTGTGAATTTGGGCCGGAACTGGATAATAATTTGCGAGATCAATTAGTGTGCGGGTTACTAAGTGACACGATTCGACAACGCTTATTCGCTGAGAAAAAAATTAATTACGATAAGGCAGTGTCGTTAGCATTATCGCTAGAAGCGGCCGAACGGGATTCGTTAGCTGTCGATGCGGGGTGCGGGGCGGCGGCAAGTATCACGGGAGCAAATCAAAACAATATCTCAGTGCATAATGTTAGACCGGCAGGATGCATGGCGTGCGGAGATTTCCGTCATGTGCAGCTCGAGTGTAAATTTAAAGAATACGTGTGTAGTCGGTGCAACCAAAAGGGCCATCTACGTCGTATGTGCAGTTATGGCACACGTGACCATAATGAACCAAGCAGCTCTAAACAGCGTTTGCAGACGCGGGGTGGCGGTGTTTGGAGCGGGGCTAGTATTAGCCGGGGCGGGCCGCGGACTGCGGCCGGTGCACGGCAAGCGGCGGCGCTCACGCCGGTTGGCGGCAGCGGCGCAGGCGCCGGTGGCAGTTGGCGCGGCGGCCGGGGCGGCAGGCGTTCGCGTGCCTCGCGAATGCATTGGGCGGAGGGCCCAGTACAGGGTTCGGAGGAGGCGGATTTCACAGCGGACGATGAATGCGAGGAAGCTATTTATCAAATGAACCTTGCAAAGTACAAACCGGTAAGCTTGACATTGCGTGTAAATAATAAAATGTTATGTATGGAGATAGATACCGGTACAGCATTATCATGTATTAGTGATCAAATGTATAGAGACTTATTTAGAGAAGTACCATTAGAACAGTGTAATTTATCGGTTAAATTTTATGACGGCAGTGCAATTAAACCACGGGGTTTCATAGCCGTAGATGTACAGTTTGGAGAAATACGTAAGAAATTAGACCTGTATGTTATTAATTGCGGTACGACTAGTCTGTTAGGCCGTCAGTGGTTATCTGAATTAAATATAACAGTACCAAGAATTATATCGGAAGATTTAAAAACAAATGAAATTGTAAATATAAATGAAATAGAAAACAATATTGTTTGCAGATATAAAGATGTATTTGATGGTGGATTGGGGTGTTTCACTGGCGAGCGGGCCCGGCTGCGCGTGCGGCCGGACGCGGTGCCGGTGTTCTGCCGCGCGCGGCCGCTGCCTTACGCGCTGCGTGCGCGCGTCGACGCCGAGCTCGACGCCATGCTGGCCGCCGGGGTCATCGAGCCGGTGGACCACTCAGACTGGGCTACACCATTGGTAATTGTGAACAAACCGGACGGATCGCTACGATTGTGCGTCGATTACAAATCCACTTTGAATCGTGTATTGTTAGTTGATAAATTTCCGATTCCTAAAATAGAAGATTTGTTTTCGAAATTAAATGGTAGTAGGTACTTTACTAAATTAGATTTATCGCAGGCTTATAATCAAATATTATTGGAGGATGATGAGTCAGTGGCATTAACGGTGATAAACACGCACCGGGGTCTATTTAGGTATAAGCGTTTAGTTTATGGATTATCTTCTAGTCCAGGTATTTTCCAAAGAATAATGAGTAATCTTCTGAAAGACATCCCCAATGTAACGTTTTTTTTGGATGATATTTTGGTAACAGGGGAGACTTTAAAGTTACACTTAGAAAGTCTTGAAAAAGTCTTGCAAACTTTAAGCCAAAATGGACTAAAAATAAAAAAACAAAAGTGTTGTTTTTTAGAGAATCAAGTGAAATACTTGGGGTTTGTGATTGATAAAAATGGGGTGAAGGTAGATGAAGATAAAGTAAAGCCAATTATAGCGATGACCCCGCCAAACAATGTCTCTGAATTGAGATCATTTATCGGCATGGTCAACTTTTACGGTAAATTTATAAAAGGTCTGAGCGATAAATTAGCACCACTTTATGATTTGTTAAAAAAACATAGGAGGTGGTCTTGGTCGGTCCAGCAGGACAGGGCGTTCAACGAAGTAAAAAGACTTTTGGCTGCGGCGCCGGTACTGGCTCACTACGACCCGGAGAGTGATTTGGTCCTGACGTGCGACGCGAGCCCTCGAGGGATCGGCGCGGTGTTAGCCACGCGGGGCGCCGGCGCTGGCGGCCGCGAGCGCGTGCTCGCCTACGCGTCGCGGGCTCTCGCGCCGCCAGAAACCAACTATAGCCAAATACATAAGGAAGCTTTGGCAATAATATTCGCGGTGAAAAAGTTTCATCAATACCTGTACGGTAGACGGTTTGTGCTGCGGACCGACCACAAACCGCTTGTTAGTATTTTTGGACCGGGTCAGGGTATTCCCAGCATGACAGCTAGCCGTATGCAGCGCTGGGCGTTGATATTGTCAGCATACGATTTTTATATTGAGTATGTCAAGTCGGATGAAAATACAGCTGATGCCCTCTCGCGATTGGTGGCGGCGCATAAGGCTACGGGTTTTGACCCGGAGGAGGGTCCGGAACAAACATATTTGCATTTTGCCACGGACGCCTTACTTCTTGATTATAATATTATTAGAAGGGAAACACATAACGATATCTTATTAAGTAGAATATTAAGTTATATTAGGGACGGTTGGCCTCAAGATATGGACATTCGGGAATTAAAACCATTTTACAGTCGGAAGGGCGAACTTTATTTAGAGTTAGATTGTATCATGTGGGGGCATAGAGTGATTATTCCAAGTGCGTGCCGGGAGCGAGTTCTGAAAGAGCTACATGATTCCCATATGGGCATCGTGAAGACGAAGGCGCTGGCGCGTAGCTATGTGTGGTGGCCCGGCCTGGACGAGGCGGTGGAGCGCGAATGCCGCGCCTGCTCGGTATGCGCCTCCGTGGCCGCCGCTCCACCGCGTCACGCCCCCTGCCCGTGGCCATTTCCGAGTCGTCCTTTTTCTAGGGTACATTTAGATTTTTTGGGACCTCTTTTGGGAACTAAATACCTAGTACTTGTAGACGCTTACTCAAAATGGATAGAAGTAACGAGCATGTCTACCACGACCGCAAAAACGGTTTTGAGTAAACTAAGAGAACATTTTGCGAGGTTTGGGTTACCTAGACAGATTGTCAGTGATAACGGTCCGCCGTTTGCAAGTGAAGAGTTGAAGGCATTCTGTAAACAAAATGGTATTGAACAGCTGTTTTCGGCTCCTTATCACCCCGCCTCTAATGGCCTTGCAGAAAATGGGGTCAAGCTGTGCAAAAAGGTAATTAAGAAAGCTATAATTCAAAAGGTCAACGTAGACACTGCTCTTAGCAGGTTCTTACTAGTTTATCGTAACACTCCTCACAACACTACAGGGGACAGTCCGGCCCAGATATTATTAGGTAGGTCGGTACGCACCCGACTCGATTGTCTTAAGCCAGACCGAGAAAAACGGGTAAATTCCCTCCAACGACAGCAGCAAACATTGGCAAACGGAAAAAAACGCTGGTTTAGTGAGGGCGATCTAGTGTGGTATAAATTATATAACACTTCAGGTCTCAATACCTGGGAAAAAGGAAAAGTACAGGAACGAATTGGGGCTACTGACTATAGGATAGAAACTTTAGTAGGTATAACGCATAGACATATAGATCAATTAAGAAAACGCGATTCAAGTGGTGATAGGATTGCACAAGGTAAAGGTATTCATAATATGTATCCACCGGTTTGTGCACCCGTGGCAGAAACGGCACAGCAGGCGTCGAGCTCGACGTCGGGGGAGACTGGGGGCGCGGGCGACGGCCGCAGCGCGCGGCCGGCGCCGGCACCGAACCAACTCCCGGAGCAGGCGCGGCCAGGCTCGCCCGCTGCTGAACGCTTACGGCCCGAGCGGCTCAGGCCAGTAGTGAGGCCACCCGCTCGCTATGGATTCGATGATTAAGATAAATTGTTTCTAGTTATAGTTTAGAATAAGGGTGGAGGTGTTATGTATTAAGTGGGTATTTGTATAAACACCAGATGTGGGTAGGTATCTTCTGCAGTGAGTTAGTTCCGAAATATACGTACTACACACACACCGGTCTATTATTTACTACAGGGCAATGCGGATAGTCACGGGGACATTGCGTCCCACTCCAAGTCCTTGGCTCTCCGTGCTGGCTAACATAGCCCCTCCGCACCTGCGGCGTACACAGGCAGCGGCGGCAGAATGGGGTAAAGCGATCGGTACTCAACTCCCGCACAGGCTGCCGATTACTAGAACCCTGGACAGACATATACCGCAGCGACTCTCCTCGCGTAAGCCTCTCTGGTCAGATCCCGTCATCCGCCAACCTTTCAACATCCGGTCTGCCTGGTCAGCCGACTGGCAGTCCCAGGAATGCTCGGCGGGTGACCTTGTGGAGAACCCGTCCGCCCGGCTACCTGGCTTCAAAGCCAGTCGTAAGAACTGGACGACGCTGAACCGCATCCGCTCGGGTGTCGCCCGCTGCAACTACTGCATGCACAAGTGGGGCCTTATGGACTCGCCATCGTGTGACTGCGGCGCTCCGCAGCAAACAGCCTACCACATCGTGGAGGAGTGCCCCAACCGACGCTTTGCTGGCGGCTTCAGGGGGCTTAACAAATGCTCTGGGGAGGCTATAGACTGGCTTAATAATTTAGATTTAGTTTTATAGGAAACGCAGGAATTTTATTCTCAAAGGCCGTACGATAATAATAATAATATGATTGTTTAAATAGATTACAGTAAGGTAATTATTTGTATACCTAATATATTTACTATGCATAAATTTTGTAACTTTTAACTATTTTTCTTTCCGTAAATAAATAATATCTGATATATAATTTTTGTTCATTTATTCATATCCTTAGCCACAGAAGCTCATAATTAATTAATATGTCATATCATATATTCAACCATATCATATTTGAGTGCCGGCTGGAATCGAACCGGGACTCGTAGGCACTCGTTAAACATGCGTAGTTAATCTATCGCTGTACCAATAGCTCAACAAAACCTTTTAACATACTGGCTCTATAGGCCTACAATAGTGCTATAACTAAACAATGATAAGGAATGCAGCACGCTTCCAAATGTAGAATGCTTACATTGCATTTTATACCTACATAACAACAAGACGAAGAAGAGAAGTCTCTGATGTGTATTTATCATCAAGATAGAGGAATATTATGGAATGAGGGATATGTACCGTACTGTAGTTATAAAAGCTTGTCATTAGACTTCTCTAAAAATAAACGTATTTATACAGAAGGATGTGAAAAAGTACTGTAGTTCAAGGAGATACAAATTGTCCTAATTTAGAAACACTTTGCGACAAATATTCAATGTCATCGGATATTAAGAATTGTATTTACCATACAAATATACGTGCTTTTAAAAATGTATCGTATATAAATAAGTGGTGTATAGATAATAATGTTTTTATGTAAAAAACAAATTCAATCCATAAATATTGCTTTATTTTCTTCGATAAGCTTCTTCTTCTCTTTTAAGTCGATACACTCTTCACAGAATGGTCGTGGTTGTCAGTTGATGATTGATATACTACATGACATTTTTCTCGGGAAAATAGTGTGGCTAAGAACTTTTAATTAAAACAATTAAACAATTAAAATGGATATCAAAATTAGGAGTATCGTTCAAGTTTTTATTCATAAATGGCAGCTAAATGGTTGTGATGAAGTCAAAATAATAAATGGTGAACACTATATTGGTATGCTAATAACTCCAGGTTATTTTTAAACGAGGCGTTTACGAATTTATTATACAGGCTTACAAGTAACTGCGCAAATAATTAGAAAAGATAAATGTTTTGTAGACTTGGTGCCTTATGACAGAAAATTAACATATTTATGAAGAACTGATTTATACAAAATACCTACTATACAGGCCACAGTATTAATACTGTATTCGTTATAAAATTGATTCATTCACATAGGAGCAATACGTGTATCAGGTCAACTCCATCGTTATATACAAACAAATCAAAATGGTTAATTTCTGCCCGCTGAAATGCTTCAAGTCCCCAGATACACAAGTCGATGGTGTTGCGTGTCTTCGGTGCCATGCGTTTATCTATTGTCATTGTCGATGTGTAACATATATGACGGAGAACGAAGGCTACATCAAAATCGAAAATGAAATGGAAAAGTTTAGATGCATGAAACGAAAATTTGAAGATTACTGCTTTGAATATTTGGATAAGATGCGGGATCATAAAACTCGTCTTGAACAGTTAAAGAAAGCATGGAACCTGCTCAAATGCTTCGAGTCCCCAGATACACAAGTCGACGGCGTTGCGTGTCTTCGTTGCCATGCGTTTATCTATTGTCATCGTCGATGTGTAACATATATGACGGAGAACGAAAACTACATCAAAATCGAAAATGAATTGGAAAAGTTTAGTAGCATTAAACAAAAATTTGAAGATTACTGCTTTGAATATTTGGATAAGATGCGGGATCATAAAACTCGTCTAGAACAGTTAAAGAAAGCATGGAATCAGTGTCTGTGATTTTAATGTCTTTCTCTGAAGTGTTATTTTAATAATAATAATAAATGTAAGACTAAAGTAATTATTGTTTTATTATAATCAGGTGACAACTCGTTCGTCGCTACTTCCCTTCATTAAAAAGTTTATTTTTGTTTCATAAAAGCAAATTTCCTTGTGATGATTCTTAGCTTTGGTTCATTAGAATTGGTTCAACCATTTTTGAGATATGTATTGAAATCAGAAATGACAATGTCGGGGTTTTCTCAACTTTTCTGAGTTGGTTAGGTTATTTAAGAAATTAGTTACGTAAGAAGTGATAAAGATGCATATTGTTATGTATTCATTCTTAATATTATATTCATTTTTTTATTTAACAATAAAATAATAATGAAATTAAAAAATAGATGTATGTTTATCGTATACTAAAATTCTCCTGTTTTGTTGATTTGTAATGATAATAAACTTGTAAATGAGGGATTTAAAATAAAAGCAATATAATGTACTTAATGTTAAAATTAAAATAAAATGCTCATTCTAAGTCGTAAAACACATTCGTTGTTTCAAATTATTCCTACAATGATACCTACTTACATTCGCTGTTTCTAAATCACATCGTATCAAGTTCCCTGAGATATGAGACGCTGCAATTAGCACGTTATAGAAAGGTTATTGGTGTCGTGATATTAATTTATTAAGCACTCGTATTCCTTCATGCTAAGGTTGATAATGAGATAAAGCTTATATTATACATTAAGTCTTTCTAGATATAGCGCTGAGTTTAAAGAAAAATATGCACATCATTTTCTATTGAGACCTTATGTTACGTTATGTTAGGTTCTAATTTGAACAAGTTAGTTTTACTTGTACTGTCCTTAATGTACACCTTCAACCAATCGGTACGTAATAAGTCATGCGTGCTAACTTTGTTGCTTTAGAATTAAAAACCCGATATGACATCTTAATATTTTCATTGTATTATAAACGTTGAATCATTAATTCTGAGTTCGTTTTACGATTTACAATTTCACTAGGCACTCGACTGTTCTACATCGCGCTTTCGAAGTTTTTAACATTCGTTCATATAAATAGAACTTGACTTGATATGTCTTTCGGGAAATTCACACTACTCCGACCGGTAGCTGTGGAGGACCTGTAGAGTACACGCCAACCAATAGAAACACTTCATTTAAAAGGTCCTAAGTGAATAAAGTGTTTCTATTGGTTCATGACAAACATTTATTATTTTTATAAACATTTATTTTATTTATTTATTTTTATTTAATGCAGTAAAGTTTGGAGCGAAGCCCGACGAACTCAATGATCATTTTTCCTCCCATTTCGTCCTCAAAAATACCGGGATTTTTTTTGTTTTGAATGGGTAATTGATATCTATTATCAACATCGTAATTACTAGTATCATAAAAAGGTAAAAAATATTTTTTTAATTTTTTTTAATAGTCAACCGTCTGTATGTGATAAATAAAACTATCCGTGTCCGTGTAGCACATGCGTAAGCGAGATTCATAGAAAGGCAAATACAGAGTAATGGAAGTCATACATATGACTTTTAGATAATCATCAAATTGGATTATCATAGTATTTATTTTTATAAGAAGACTAGCTTTTGCCCGCGGCTTCGCTCGCGTGTACCATGAGAATTCCAAAGAACCAAGATAAAGCAAGCAAGCATACAGGCAAGCAAGCAAGCATGCAAGCAAGATTGCTTGCGTGACAATGGGACCATTTCAGGAGTATATTATATTCTTTCGAATAAAAAAAAATTTTTTAAATCGGTCACACAATAGACCAAGAAATCGGTGAACATACCTACATAAAAAATACATAAAATGGAATGCATAACCTCCTCCTTTTTTTGAAGTCGGTTAAAGAGCCCTTTGCGGCCTACTTACAGTATAAACTTATGAATTTTGAAATTTTAGCTTACAACCGGTAAAACGCAAAGTCCCGGTTTTCCCGTTCCCGTAAGAATTTCGCAAAATACTTTCTTAATACGGGGAAAGTCCTATCTCAATGCTCCTCTACACTCCCCAAGCAACTCATGCCGAATTTCAGCTTTCTACGACCAGTAAAACGAAAAATCCCGTTTTTTCCCATTCCCGTGGGAATTTTGGAAAGTCCTCTCTCAATGCTCCTCTACACTCCCCAAGCAACCTCATGCCGAATTTCAGCTTTCTACGACCAGTAAAATGAAAAATCCCGTTTTTCCCGTTCCCGTGGGAATTTTGGATAGTCCTCTCTTAATGCTCTTCTACACTCCCCTAGGAACCTACCTACTTGCCAAATTTCAGCTTTCTACAACCAGTAAAACGAAAAATCCCGTTTTTTCCCGTTCCCGTGGGAAATTTGGAAAGTCCTCTCTCAATGCTCCTCTACACTCCCCAAGCAACCTCATGCCGAATTTCAGCTTTCTACGACCAGTAAAATGAAAAATCCCGTTTTTCCCGTTCCCGTGGGAATTTTGGATAGTCCTCTCTTAATGCTCTTCTACAGTCCCCAAGGAACCTACCTACTTGCCAAATTTCAGCTTTCTACGACCAGTAAAACGAAAAATCCCGTTTTTTCCCGTTCCCGTGGGAAATTTGGAAAGTCTTCTCTCAATGCTCCTCTACACTCCCCAAGCAACCTCATGCCGAATTTCAGCTTTCTACGACCAGTAAAATGAAAAATCCCGTTTTTCCCGTTCCCGTGGGAATTTTGGATAGTCCTCTCTTAATGCTCTTCTACACTCCCCTAGGAACCTACCTACTTGCCAAATTTCAGCTTTCTACGACCAGTAAAGAAAAATCCCGATTTTTCCCGTTCCCGTGGGAAATTCGGAAAGTCCTCTCTCAATGCTCCTCTACACTCCCCAAGCAACCTCATGCCGAATTTCAGCTTTCTACGACCAGTAAAATGAAAAATCCTGTTTTTCCCGTTCCCGTGGGAATTTTGGATAGTCCTCTCTTAATGCTCTTCTACACTCCCCTAGGAACCTACCTACTTGCCAAATTTCAGCTTTCTACGACCAGTAAAACGAAAAATCCCGTTTTTTCCCGTTCCCGTGGGAAATTTGGAAAGTCCTCTCTCAATGCTCCTCTACACTCCCCAAGCAACCTCATGCCGAATTTCAGCTTTCTACGACCAGTAAAATGAAAAATCCCGTTTTTCCCGTTCCCGTGAGAATTTTGGATAGTCCTCTCTTAATGCTCTTCTACACTCCCCAAGGAACCTACCTACTTGCCAAATTTCAGCTTTCTACGACCAGTAAAACGAAAAATCCCGTTTTTTCCCGTTCCCGTGGGAAATTTGGAAAGTCCTCTCTCAATGCTCCTCTACACTCCCCAAACAACCTCATGCCGAATTTCAGCTTTCTACGACCAGTAAAATGAAAAGTCCCGTTTTTCCCGTTCCCGTGGGAATTTTGGATAGTCCTCTCTTAATGCTCTTCTACACTCCCCTAGGAACCTACCTACTTGCCAAATTTCAGCTTTCTACGACCAGTAAAACGAAAAATCCCGATTTTTCCCGTTCCCGTGAGAAATTTGGAAAGTCCTCTCTCAATGCTCCTCTACACTCCCCAAGCAACCTCATGCCGAATTTCAGCTTTCTACGACCAGAAAAACGAAAAATCCCGTTTTTTCCCGTTCCCGTGGGAATTTTGGAAAGTCCTCTCTCAATGGTCCTCTTCACTCCCCAAGCAACCTCTTGCCGAATTTCAGCTTTCTACGACCAGTAAAACGAAAAATCCCGTGTTTTCCCGTTCCCGTGGGACTTTTTGATAGTCCTCTCTTAATGCTCTTCTTAACTTCCCATGCAACCTACATGCCAAATTTCAGCTTTCTACGACCAGTAAAACGAAAAATCCCGTTTTTTCACGTTCCCGTGGGAATTTTGGAAAGTCCTCTCTCAATGCTCCTCTACACTCCCCAAGCAACCTACATGCCGAATTTCAGCTTTCTACGACCAGAAAACGAAAAACCTCGTTTTTTCCTTATCCCGTGGGAATTGCCGAAAATCCTTGAAACAATTTTTTACTATTATAATTACCTACTTCTATGCCAAATTTGAAGAGTCTAATAATTACAGTTCATAGGATTCCGTTGAACTGAATATATAAATCCCGTTTTTTTCCTTATCCCGTGGGAATTTTAAAAATCCTGAAATTAATGTTTTAACTAATATAATACCTACTTGTGTTTAAAATTTGAAGAGTCTAGTTATTATAGTTACAGAGATACGGTCACTCGGAATCGAATATATAAATCCCGTGTTTTCCCGTTCCCATGGGAATTTTGGAAATTCCTCTCTTAATGCTCCTCTACACTCCCCAAGCAACCTACATGCCGAATTTCAGCTTTCTACGACCAGTAAAACGAAATATCCCGTTTTTTCTTTATCCCGTGGGAATTTCCAAAAATCCTTAAAACTGTTTTTTACTATTACAATTACCTACTTCTATGCCAAATTTGAAGAGTCTAGTAATTATAGTTCATAGGATTCCGTTGAACTGAATATATAAATCCCGTTTATTCCTTATCCCGTGAGAATTTTGAAAAATCCTGAAATCGATGTTTTCATTATTGTAATACCTACTTGTGTATTAAATTTGAAGAGTCTAGTTATTATAGTTACTGAGATACGGTCACTCGGAATCGAATCTATAAATCCCGTTTTTTCCCGTTCCCGTGGGAATTCCCGAAAATCCTTTTTTAGTGGATGCCTACATTGTATAAGGAATCTATGTGCAAAATTTCAAGTCTCTAGGTCCAGTGGTTTGGGCTGTGCGTTGATATATCAACAGTCAGTCAGTCAGTCAGTTTAGAATTTTATATATATACATAATTGCAAACACACACACACTATAAAATTAATATCGAGTTTAAACAAAAGATAAAAATACTAAATATTCCGAAAGCTTAACACTACAAAGATAAACAAGCTCGTTTTATTCAGCAATATATTGACTTCAACACACAATTTCGGAAGAATGCATAATCAGAATTTAAGATGAATTTCTATAACAGTCTTTTCGGAAAAACATTAGAGGCCACTGAAAACAGAACAAAAGTTATGTTAGTTAATCAGTGTAGTGATACCTCGAACAAAACTAAGAAAAAAATTAGTGCAGAACTATTGGTAGGAGTGTTCCCGTAGGATGGAGATCTGTGTAATGGTGTTGAATCCAGTAGGTAGATATTAGGGTATCTAGATACAAATGAGATATCTAGATCCCCTAATATCCACTATTCAAGAAGTGAATTACCTATAATTATCTATTCAAACACTGATTTTACAGTCATTCAAATGCCCAATATCTACCATTAAAGAAGTCAATTACATCTATTTAAAAACTGATCTTACATGTATTCAAATGCGAAAACTTATATTTTATTCGATTATTCATCTCATTTTTTATATTGAAAAGTAATTCCATATCTATGCGAAAAGTCATTACCAACTTAACTTTATACTAAATACGTTTAGAGAATTTGATTAGTATGTTCGTGTTATCTATTAATTTTATTACAGTTACCTACTTAAGTATAATTAAGTGGAGAGCCTTGGGTGAGGCCTATGTCCAGCAGTGGACGTCTCTCGACTGACATGATGATGATATTGATGTTAATGAATTATAAAGAATATATTTGTACAACTCGTCTTTCATATTATCTATTTAAGAATCTTAATCAACAATTATTAAAATTGTAAATTGTAATGCATCGCAATAAGAAATCGTATTGCTTGTGTTTCACATCAGCACTTGATGATAAATACACATCAGAGACTAAAGTCTTGTTGTTATGTAGGTGTTCAAATTAACCATCTCAGGTGCCTTGCCCCCCATCACCCGCTCACCCCTCTTCCTTTCTCTAGTAATGCACTGACATGACAGACAAATGATACGTGCTCGCGTGTGGTTGTGTTTGCTGTGAATTTGTGCCCTGTGACCTTAAAAGTGACTTTATCCCATGGGAACATCCTTGCCGCAGCAGTGGTCGAGCCCAGGTACCGTGCACGTTGACTTTCACTGACAGTAACTTTCTCCTTCTTACTATTACTCCCTTAAACATTTGGTAGCAGAGCGTGGCTCCATCCCCTCTTTAATATTTAATTACAAATCTAAAATAACATTGCATTCCCTCCATCATTGCATTCCTTAGCCCTCCTCCTAAATATTAGTTGTTATTTACCTAAAGTTTTAAAACGTAATTATTCTATTTGTGTGAGATTCAACGCTCGCCCGGCTAGCGCCCATTGTTCTAACCTTTGCACGAGCCAAACCTTTTTCTTTGCGGTATTAATACTGCATCTTGAGCCTTATTTGCAAGTATCGAAGGTGCAACTGTAGTGTTTATTAGCGCAATAAAATAATTAACCAGAGTTGTTTACGAAGTAATCTGTTGTCAAGTACATTATGATGGGTGATCGCGGAAATAATGATACAATGAGATCAACGTTATATACGGAAACCACGGATTATCGGAACTCCATCGGGACTTTGCGACTCACTAGTGACTGGTTGTTAAACGTGCACCGAGAACTAAACACCGCGCCCCAGGCACGGTTAGTAGTTTACCTAGATGAACTCGATGAACAATACAGGGAGTTCCGTGCGGCCAGCGCTCAGCTTCTTGGCGGACTTGACCAGGCTATTGATGTCGAGGAATATACTTACGTACAGAGCCTTGTTGTTTCATTGCGTGATAAAGTGACTGACATTAAAATTAAGAGAAACGAATTGTTGCCGCCACCGTCTACTAATGCTTCAAGTACCCCCTCCCGCCCCGTGATGGCAGAGCGGGCTACCCTAGTGGGTTTCGACGTCGACCGTCCCCGCCTACAAAAACTTCCTGACCTTCCGATACCGACATTTAATGGCAGACCAGATAGTTGGATTAGTTTTATTGACCAATTCGATAGTGTGGTCGATTCCCGAGTTGACCTTCTTCCTACACAAAAGATGCACTATCTTATGAGCGCATTGTTCGATGAACCTAAACGTCTTATTCAACATTTGCGTGTGGAAGCCGGTAATTATTCCGTTGCTCGAGACTTACTTAAACGACGATACCATAATAAACGCGCTTTAGCGGATACTTATATATCACAAATAACTTCACTGCCAGACGTTAGTTCGAAACTTACCGGGCTGCGTGCTTCCTTCTTAAATCCGCTCCTAACGGCCTATCGGTGCTTAGAGCGCCTCGAATTGCCCGTTAAACAATGGTCCTATATATTTTTTCACATATGTTTCGGAAAACTCCCGACTGACCTTAGGTCAAGATTTGAGCGCCGAGAGGGTGGCGCTCAAACGGCGCTCCCCACATTTGACAAGTTGATAGATTTTCTGGAAGAAGAGTGCCGCCATTTTGACAATGTAGGTAATACGTTCGTGGTTGACACACCACGACCTGCCTTCCCAAAGCCGCAACCTGTAGTAATCCCGTCTCGACGGGCCTTTGTCACCGAAGCGGGACCTCGTGCGCCCAGGTGTGCTTTGTGCGCTAGTTCCTCTCATTACATCCGTGAATGCCGCGAGTTTTTAGGTATGTCTCCTCGTGACCGCACAATGTTTGTGAAGACACATGGTTTATGCTACAGATGTTTGGATCAGCACCCTATCGCATCATGCTCCCGAGATTATCGCTGCGGTACTTGTCGACGCCCCACGCACCACTCCCTTCTGTGCTTTAATGACCCTCGCAACGCAGAGTTTCCCCCCCCTCCAGTGTCTCGTTCAGTGTCATTTCACCAGCAGCCTGAGCCAGCCCGCCCAGGATCCCCACATCCCCGCATGGGCGGGGGTGGTCATTACTACACTACGCCCCGCTCCCCCTCTCGAGTAACTCCACCTACATCCCCCCGTGCTTCACCGCGAGCTTCACCATCGCGAACATGGCACCGTGCTACCGCTCGCTCTCCTACCCGTTACTCCCCACCACCCTTTCATCGCATGGAGCGCTCCCCCACCCCTACAACAAGTAGAGATAGGCGTGCAGCATCGCCCTACACTTCACGCCAAGTTGCTCATCATGACTCTCATCGTGAGAGCCAGCAATGACTAGCCACTCCCCCTCCTTCAACCCTGACCTCTCACGCCTCTACTATCATAAACTCTGACCTTGTTCTACTTCCTACAGCCACCATCCATGTTCGGAGCGCCAGCGGATATTACTTCGAAGCACGGGCACTTTGTGACACTGGTGCTCAAGGGTGCCTCCTTACAACGAATTTTGCAGTTACCCGATTAAATTTGCATCTTTCAACCCCACACAGTCCCTTTCATGTTAGAGGTATCGGGAATATTCCGTCTGTGCCTGTGCGCGGTTGTGCCTCCCTGACCTTCAAACCTGTTCACTCCTCTCATCCAGTCATCACAACAGCTGCAATGGTTATTGATAACATTGCTGGTACCCATCCCGATTTAGAGTTGCCCACGTCAGTCGTGTCGTGTACTAAATCCCTTCCATTGGCTGATGCTTCCTTTTATCAGCCCAAGTTTGTTGATGTCCTTTTAGGCGCAGACGTCTTGGGTTCCCTCCTGCTCTCGAAGACAATTCAATTAATTCCCAATGGACTGACTGCGATTTCGACTGTCTTTGGATATATTCTTTCAGGACCTATTGCTAATCTCCCTGCCCCTGATCATCCCATCACTGGCGTTTCCCTTTCACAGATCGTCGAACGATTCTGGAAACTGGAAGAAGCCCCTGAATTGCCTTCAGTAAATCCTCAAGATACAGAATGTGAGAACCTTTTTAAATCCTCTACCAAAAGAAATCCCGATGGAACTTTTGTGACTAGATTGCCTTTCCTTAGCGAGCGCCCCACCTTAGGCGAATCTTTCGGTATTGCCTATCGACGTTTTATAAATTTAGAGAAGCGATTGCAAGGCGACTCCCTCCTGAGATCCAAATACACAGAGTTCATGCGGGAGTATCTGCAGCTCAAACATATGTCTTTGTCGACCGTCGATCCTCATACGGTGGAGCATTACTTCATTCCCCATCATGGTGTCTTCAAATCCGGTAACACTGAAAAACTGAGAGTTGTATTTGACGGCAGCTGCGCCACCTCTAATGGTGTCTCCCTCAATCAGTGCCTTCATACTGGGCCAAAACTACAACGTGATATCAGCCAAATTCTGCTTAACTTCCGCAGACATGCAATTGTTTTCGTCGCAGATATTCGCATGATGTTCCGTATGTCCTGGGTTCATCCTGACGACAGACGATACCAACTAATCCTGTGGCGTGAGTCCCCGTCTGATTCTCTTGTGACTTACGAACTTAATACGACTACATATGGTTTACGGTCTAGCCCCTTCATTGCAAACCGTGTTCTCCTTGAACTGGCAAATCAAGAACGCTCCAGATTCCCAAGAGCAGCCGCAGTCGTCGAATCTGATATTTACGTGGACGATTGCCTAACTGGAGCGTCTACCCTTGAGGAAGCCCACCTACTTAAAACAGAACTCGAGTCCTTGATGCAAGCAGGGGGTTACGAGTTACGAAAATGGCTCTCAAACAGACCGGAGCTGTTGGAAACATTACCTCAAACCCATCTACAGCCTCTTCATACCATACAAGATAGTGAGAACCCGCAAACAGTAGCCGTGCTTGGTGTTCAGTTTAATCCTGTAGTCGATGCTTTCACCTACATATCTCGACTTGACGGGGATAGCTGTCCCACCAAAAGAAAGGTCCTATCATTGGTAGCACGTACCTTTGACCCCAGCGGCTGGATTGCTCCTGTGGTCTTTAAAGCCAAGGTGTTCATCCAGCGCCTTTGGCTATCAGGTCTAAATTGGGATGAACCCCTCACGTCTGATTTGGCTGCCGAGTGGTTACTGTTTACAGGTGATTTGATAAACATAAATAAGGTTTTGGTTCCTAGACGTATCATACCTGAAAACCCCTCCACGTTTACTTTACATGGGTTTTGTGACGCTTCAGAGGCTGGATTCTCTGCAGTTGTATATCTTCGCGCTGTAGACCAGCAGGATAATTGCTCCGTCCATTTATTAATGTCCAAAACTAAGGTTGCCCCAGTCCGGACTCGTTTGACAATTCCAAAACTGGAATTGCAAGGAGCAGTACTCCTTTCCAAATTAGTTCAACACGTTGCCTCCTGTCTGCAGAAGACAATAGTGTTGGACGCCATCCATACCTGGACGGACAGCCAGATTGTCCTAGCTTGGCTGAAAACTTTACCTCATGACCTTCAGACATTTGAAGCGAACAGAATTTCCCAAATCAGGAATTTAAATATCCAATCTCTGTGGAGACATGTTCCCGGTGACCTCAACCCCGCTGACTGCGCCTCCCGTGGTTTAATGCCGCATGCCTTTATTAATCATCAACTCTGGTGGTCTCCCCCTTGGCTGACACAACCTCCCTGTACTTGGCCGTCAGACCTGTCCTCGCCGCCTACCCTGCTCCCTGGATTGCGTTGCCTCCTTCTCACTAGTACCACCGTCCCAGCTTGTGCTAACTTCCTTTTAGAGCGGTTTAGCTCATTTCAGACGCTGATCGGTGTCACAGGTTTCATGTTGAGATTTCTACATAATGCCCGTCATCCTAATTCACGTGATTCCTCTCCGGTGCTATCTGCCTCTGAACGTAAAGCTGCTCTTCATTTCCTTATAAAACAGATTCAAGCAGAATCATTCCGTGAAGAAATTGACCACCTTAAACGCGGTATACAAATTCGCTCCGCAATTCGATGCCTGAGCCCTTACCTGGACACTGAAGGACTCCTGAGAGTTGGTGGTCGGATCCGACATTCTGACATTTCTTTTGATGCACGTCATCCGCTCCTCCTCCCAAAATCTGGGCACTTCGTGAAAATTCTAATAACTCACTACCATAAGGAAAACTCGCACGCTCCACCTGGTGCCTTACATGCTATACTGTCTCGTGAGTTTTGGATTCTGTCCGCTCGCAGGCTCATAGGTAATGTTATCTTTAAATGCCTGGCTTGTTACCGGTTGAAGGCCGTTACAAAACAACCGTTTATGGGCGACTTACCCAAAGATCGTGTGACTGCTGCACGGCCATTTCAAGGCGTAGGTACGGATTTTGCCGGGCCATTCTACACGAAAATCCAAGCAACTCGTAACAGAAAGCTCGTTAAAACCTATTTATGCGTTTTCGTGTGCCTCGCAACTAAGGCAGTTCATCTTGAGGTAGTTTCGGACCTCACTACCGAAGCGTTTATTGCCGCTCTTACTAGGTTTTCATCGCGACGTGGTCTCCCCTCTCTTATTCGATCGGACTGTGGCAGAAATTATGTTGGAGCGGATAATTGCCTACGTGATATTCACACCTTCCTCTGCCAGCACAAAAACTCCTTGGGAAATGAAATGTCAAAACGTGGCATCACCTGGATCTTCGATCCACCTGCAACTCCGCATTGGGGCGGATTATTCGAGGCCGCTGTTAAGTCAGCCAAGACGCACTTAAAGCGTGTTATTGGTGACACCCCGCTTACCTATGAGGAGCTGACAACAGTCTTCACAAAAATCGAAGCGGTTCTTAATTCGCGACCCTTGTGTTCTTTGTCGAGTGATCCCAATGACCTTGAAGTACTCACTCCTGGTCATCTTCTAATAGGACAACCTTTAACCGCGGTTCCTGAATATCCGTTTAAGGACGTAAAAATCAATCGTATGACGAGATTTCAACTTGTACAACAGATTACCCAACACTTCTGGTTACGATGGCATCAACAGTATTTGTCGACTTTGCAAATGAGACCAAAATGGACATCCTACACAGATCCACCCTCCGTTGGCGACCTAGTTCTTCTTAAAGATGATAATGTTCCCCCTCTAGAATGGCGACGCGGCCGTATTAGCAATGTATTCCCTGGCAACGACGGAGTTGTCCGTGTAGTAGAGGTCAAAACTGTTAGTGGTATCCTGATCAGACCCGTGAATAAGATTGTCTCCCTTCCCATTGACGCCTAACCTAGTTCCATAAACATAGTAATGTTTAGGGCGGGGGTATGTTCAAATTAACTATCTCAGGTGCCTTGCCCCCCATCACCCGCTCACCCCTCTTCCTTTCTCTAGTAATGCACTGACATGACAGACAAATGATACGTGCTCGCGTGTGGTTGTGTTTGCTGTGAATTTGTGCCCTGTGACCTTAAAAGTGACTTTATCCCATGGGAACATCCTTGCCGCAGCAGTGGTCGAGCCCAGGTACCGTGCACGTTGACTTTCACTGACAGTAACTTTCTCCTTCTTACTATTACTCCCTTAAACAGTAGGTATAAAATGGAATGTAAGCATTCCACGTTTGGAAACGTGCTGCATTCCTTATCATTGTTTAATTATAGCACCATTGTAGGTACCTATAGAGCCAGTATGTTAAAAGGTTTTGTTGAGCTATTGATACAGCGATAGATTAACTACGCATGTTTAACGAGTGCCTGTGCCTATGAGTCCCGGTTCGATTCCGGCCGGCACCCAAATTTGATATGGCTGAATATGATATGACATATTAATTAATTATGAGCTTCTGTGGTTAAGGATATGAATAAATGAACAAAAATTATATGTCAGATATTATTTATTTACAAAAAGAAAAATTGTTAAAAGTTATCAAATTTATGCCTAGTAAATATATAAGGTATACAAATAATTACCTTACTGTAATCTATTTATACAATCATAGGTTCTATTGATTAGGTACGGAAAACTAATACAATTTACTATTACAATATTGTATAATTATTGGTCGAGCCCGCCGATATGGAGCTCTCAATCTTATCTAAAACGTCACGTGTTGCCTCGTACACATTGTCTAAAAGCATATTTTTCACGACGTATTGTGTGCATAGCTCTGCATTACAATTACACATTTGGTCCCCATTTTCTATTCGGTCACCATTAAATATCTCGATTTTTATTATTTTTGAGGCACCATCCCGATGCGGTTTTTTGATAAATGAGTAGACTGGGGGCTCTGCTCTTCTTTTAAGTCCCAGGCGGCGTTCAGCTGCAGGTTTTCTTTGTGCTGCAGCGTCCGGTATAAAGTTGAAAAGATGTTCCGATGTATCCTAAAATGGAAAGAAATCATTTTAATTAATAAACACCTTTCTTTAATGAAATCTCTGATAAAATAATGGTTAGGAAATGTCCATTAATTCGTCAGTTGGGGATAACCTAATAAGAATCTATTTATTCCTCTAAAACAGCACCGTGCCTGACTGACTCACTGACAACGCACATCCTAAACCACTGGAGCTAGATAGAGACTTGAAATTTGGTAGACATATACCTCGCGTATCATTGAGGTAAATACCCTACTAACTAGAGAACTAGCATTTTATTTCACGAGGCGAAGCCGCGCGCATAAGCTACGCTAGTGGCTTATTGCTTCTATGTGTATTCTAATAGAATTAAAATTATAATTATAAACACTTTAATAAATAGAATTATATATTTACTTGGAGCAATTTATAAACTATTGAATTTAATCAAGTATAATTTTAAACAGAAATTATTTAGGTACTTACCGACATTTCGTAAGAAGACTGCTCACTTTTAAAATGATTTTAAGACTGATTTGACCCGTAAATCAGGGGTTTATATATTTGACCAGAATTGTGTTGTTAAAGTTCAAAACAGATTATTTATGGGATATGAAGTCAATAATTCAAATAAGGAAAGTCATATGGAGCGTTACGCGACAGGAGTAAGTTGATTCCGTCTGTGTTTACATTCACACATAAAATTATAAGGTTTGTCTGTCCGTTCAATAAAATATTAGGGCGTACATATGTATACGAGTGGGTCTTATTCCATAACAAATAAGCCCGATACTAAGTGTTAAATAATATTACTAAGCGGAGACACAGGAAAATGCTAGTATGCTTAGAGCCCGTACACACAGCTTCAAGTTTTGTCGGATCTACTAACTATCGGACTGCAAAACCGGATAGCGTGTTCACATGACTGTCCGGTTTGTAGGATCCTTCGCCCCGGACACAAGTATTAAAATACTGTTACCACTAAATCGGATCCGCAATTTTATCGAACGACCGGACCGATTTGTGGCCGCAAATCGGATGACACATTTTCAGGATCCGTTTTATTGCCGGATCTAACCGTATGCTTGTGTGAACGCGTGCATTGAAATACTGTTACCACTAAATCGGATCCTACAGAACGGTTCCCGTAAAGAATCGAATGTCTCTGTGTGAACGGGCTCTTACTTGAAGCACAAAGTAATAAATATGGCTCTGGCGTGTAACAGACTGATCCATATAATTGCCGTATTTATTACTTTACTACATTACTAGACGCAGCTAGTAGATCATTTAATTTTCTCGGTTTAGTTTTCAATAAATATATAGATCATTTCAATTAAATACGGTTATGTTTAACTAATTATATAAAATATTAATAATTACAAACACGATAAAAATACGAGTCAATTTTAGTGACATCTTTGGTCAAGTAGCGACACTACGCTTTTTTCCCTCTTAAAGCATTTATTACATAACATTCAAATTGGTGAGTAGTTTCGCTATCCGTGTATAGATGACTCTTTTGGTGACAATTTAGTGACATCTAGTGAGATCCGGAAGAACTAGTATGTATGAGTAGATAGGTTGTCTTATTGAATATAATAGGGTTATTTCTTCTACTCGCTGATAGATGGCGCTGTTGTCAGAAAAATTTAAACACATTTTATTATAGAAATAATATTTATTCTCTTTATGTGTTTTATAGGCAAAAACTACAACCACAATCACTAATAAGCTTCTACATTAATATTCTAACACAAACTCAACTTAATTACTTGAAGTATTGATGGAACTATTCAATAACTTAATTACACTGAATGCTTTCATATTTTCTTGAATTTTTCACTGAAATCCGTCTTCAGTCTTGAATTTCTTTTGTTGTTGGTTGATATTGGCGTTATTAATGATTCTGATGTAGTATTCATAGTATAGAATCAAAATATTTCTGAAACAAAAGTATGCGTCAAATTAATTCTGAATTTTCCATTTTTTGCTTAAAATACTACTTAGATCAAATTGTATTTGGTTAGATCTCATCATAATATTGGTTTAGATACAGAATAATTTAGTTTGGTCTAGATTTTTAACTCAAATAAGTTGAAATAAGCAGTCATTCAGTTTAAAGATTTTGGTGCGGGGAATTGAAAATTTTGAATCAACTAAAATAATTAAATTTTAATGTTTATAGTCAAAATCTATATAGAATCCATTCCTCCTAGTCTAATTCAGTATATTTTTTGAATAAATAGCTTAGGATAATCCATAGAATTTAGTCAGTTACCAAAGTCAAAATTTAACGATAGTCAAATTTTGCCGAAGCTAATAATTTTTATGATTGAGCTTATTTTATTGATTATGTTATAAATCTGTTCTATTTGCAGTCCAATCACTATAGTTTAATAAAAATTACCTCACATAATTAATTCAATAAGGTGAAATTAGCGTTTGAAAATTTCCCATATAGGCCAGATTAGCTATGTTAATAAATATAATTACCTTGGATTGGAATTGCAAAATTCTTATTGAATTCTTACCTGGGACTGCTGTGAACAATTATAGGAGTAAAATTATGTCGATCCATGGAGAATATTCTGAGTTCCAGTCATAGTGTAAAAATGGTATATGGTGTAAGTTTGGTTTGTAAGTGCTCCCAGCCTGAAAATTTACCCAATCAGATTAGTATATAATAGAGTTAACCAATCAGATTTTTAGAAGGGGAGCTTCATCTAATAAGAGTAAAGTCTTATTATTTTTCTGTTTGTTAAGTGTGGCCACAGGTGTTTATGCCGATTTTTGGGGAGAATTTATATGTTTGCCTGACGGTTTTAATTTGATTAATGTTAAAAAACACTTAATAATTATGCTTAAAATAGTATAAACCGAGGAAATAATCAAGTACTTGTTTTAGTTTTGTACTAGTATATCCATTATTTATGGTATTTCTTATAAATCACTATTGATATTTTCAATGTTATTACTGGTATTGACACATGTCGATACTATAGATAGTAATGACGAAGTCCTGAATGGTTTTTAGGGGAAACTGTCAATGGTCAAGCTATCAATGGTTCTGCAACGCTGTTCTGTACTAATGTAATAAATCTGAAGACTTTTCATGATTGTATTGTTGAGCATTTTGGCCTAAGAGACTGCTGAAACAGAACGGAATATTGTTTTATTTTGAATAGTTCATTTGTCAAGTATTGCTATAATTAATGAATTTAAATATCTATCAGATAAACAATTAGAGTATGGGAATGTGGGTGTGTCCCATAGCTTTTGTGTCTTCGAATTAAGGTTTCGATATGAATCGATACTTATTTTTGCACTTGACGGAACATTAAATAATACTAAAACATAATATAACAATAATTGGCGTGATATATTTCACAATAAAATCAGAATTCATAGTGAAAATGAGATAGTTTTAAATAATAAACATTAATTAATATTTTTTCTATTATATAGGCTGTCTATTTCACTATAAAACAGTAATATTGGACATAAGTAAATTCACAAGTAAGTACTATTCAAATTCAAAATTCAAATAATTTATTTTCAAGTAACAAGACTCATTGTATTAGTGGACAGACTTATTTCTAGAGTTAGTAAAATAATAAAAAATAAAAAATAAAATTAATAACAACTAAATTAATAATAAAATTAATATACTACTAAGAAGTGTGGAGTTTCATCCACTTCTTCAAAAGCGGAGAATCCCACCGGTCAGTCAATGCGCTTAGGATTCTGTTAGGGCTGACGCGGTTACGGGCATGGAGCGAAGCGCACCTCTTACGCAGGACGGCTGCAAAACCATCCACCTGCGCCTCCGCAAACATGCCCGACGCACTACAATACCGCGGCAGCCCCAACAACATCCTAAACACATTGTTGTACTGGACTCGTAGGTCGTTGTATGCCCTCTGGGTACCGCTGATCCATAGACTGCACGTGTACAACGATTGACAATAAGCTTTAAACAGCGTAATCTTAACTGGTACTGTACAACGTGCAAATCTACGAGCCAGCATATTCCCCCGGACAGCCAACGACCTACGTTCTCTCTCCATATCGACGTTGTCTCGGAGATCCTCAGTGACCCAGTGACCCAAATACTTAAATTGCGAGACCTGTCGAAGAGGAGTACCACAAAGTGAGACTACAGGTATATTTTTGTACACTTTGTTACCCGCCTTGAATACTAGCAACTCACTCTTATTCGCATTATATTTGAGGCCATGGGCCTCCGCATAGGATTCACATGTCGCCAAGAGCCTCCTTAGGGCACTGATGGACGGACTCAGCAGCACCATGTCATCAGCGTAGCTTATATTGTTAATACACACGCCGCCAACATGACACCCAATTTTGGTACTGCTGAGCTCGACAATCAGCTGATTGACATATAAGTTAAAGAGTTTAGGCGATGTCAGACCCCCCTGTCGCACTCCACACTCCAACCTGTATGCATCTGTGACAGAAATACCCCATCTCACGCGATTTTCCTGATGATTGTACCAGTACTTTAGTAGTGATATTAATTCAGACGGAAGACCGTTGGTCTCATGCTGCATCTTATTCCATAAAATATCATATGAAACCAAGTCAAAGGCCTTTGAAAGGTCAAGAAAACACGCGTAAACCGGCGTCCTTCTGGTCGTATAGTACAGTACAGTCTGCTTGAGGCAACAGATGGCACTCTCTGTAGACAAGCCGGGCTTAAAACCAAATTGGGCATCGTCTAGGTTTAAGTACTTCCCTAGTTGCCTATCAAGGAGACTGTCCAGGACTTTAGCTACAACAGTGGCTAGTGAAATCGGTCGATAGTTAGAGAGGTCAGACGAGTCTCCCGTCTTATTTTTAACAATAGGGATCACAGTAGTGTACATCAGTCTTGTTGGTATGTAGGAGTGTCCAAGGCATAAGTTATACAATAACGCCAGAAGTTCAGGCAACTGATCACCCGCGAACTTCATCGCTATTATTTGTGTGGAAAATTTTAGATTGGGGTATGAAGCTGGCCACACCGAGTGGGAATATTCCATATATACTTTACTTTTGCATCTTGGAAATTCCCTGATGCAATTGGAAAGATACAGCCTGAAAGGAGGGGATAGTCAGGAGAGGGTATAAAAGGCGATGCACATGTCATTTGAAAAAAAAAGTTTTCCTTTACTGGAAGTGTTTCTTTACGAAAGAGAAGAACGGGAGCGGAAGCTCTGCCCGACGGAACATAGGTACGTGCTTCAGATATAGTCTAAAATCCCTGCTTGGTGACAAATCTATATTTTTTTTTATTTCTTTTATTTAATTATTTTTTTTTGTGTGGTCTGGTGCTGAATGGGACGCTGTCCAGTGCCTGATCATGCGAAAGATTAATGGATGAGATGAAGCTTCCGGGGCAGAATTTCATCGTTATTTCCGCATAATTTTTGCATAATTAATTTATGCTAGAAGAATTTAGTAAATTATGGATTTGTCCACCTGGTTGCTTTCGGGGAAAATTGTTCACGGTCAGAAAGATTAATTGAGACAGAAACGCCAATTGTGTTCTGTTTTGGTCGGAATTCTGTTTGTGGGCATTTTCTTTGAGAGCTACTTTTGGGGAATTTTCTGTTTGTTTTTGATACAAATGGAAAATATGATGGCAGGCTTATCTGTGGCACTGTTTCAAACTCCGTAGTCAAATTCGTGACGGTTTGAAACTAGCTGCGAGTGTAGCTAGGTAGGTCCAAATCAGTTTCGGTTTGATTTTAGATTTCCGCGGATTATAAAATTGGTGCGATATAGGGAGTGATATATGTAGCTAGGAGTGTTAATTGTTTTAGTTAAAATGGTCAATTAGTGAAGTGTTTGTGAAGTGTTTTCAGGTAGGATTGTTATTTATCAATCTGATAAATAATCAGGTATGTACGTTTTTTTTTTCTATGTGTAGGAAGTATGCCGGATTTGAGAGAGGGTTTGGTTTTATTGCTTCGTTTGATAATGAAAATCCTTAAGAAAATAATACAATGAAATCGGGACCTTCTTTTAATCTGGATATATTGTGTCAGGGACCGTAGGGATGTTTAGGAATTTTGTGGATGATTTATTTTGTGTTTAAACTGTGTTGTGTATAACTTGTGTTTTGCATTGCGAATGTAAATTTTGTGTTTTGCTGTTGTATGAATGGAGGAGTAAATTGTCGTACAGTGATGATATCTGTAAATCTTGAGTCTAAAATCTAGACTGTATTAAGTAGAAATCACTCTGTTCTGGCATTTACAGGTTCCATTCAGACAATAATCTGGTGTCATGTTTTATTATATAGAATGTTAATTACTACAGAAATAATTGATTTGATAAAAGAAACTACAATTGAAAATCAACCATTACTTTCTATTCGAAAATTACAATAATTTGAATGCACTAGATGACACGACCGATCAGTTGAAGCAGCAGCGAAAAAAAAAAGTCTGGGTGAGCCTTCTCGTGCCAGCACCGGTTCTCCCTCCTCCACGCTCCCCTCTACGTTACGTCACCGGCCGCGTTGCCGGAACACGACGGACGGGGGTGCGCGGGGAAATCTTCTAAGACGGCCGTTCCTGACTGCTGAACGGCCTCGTCAGCTTCCTCTTCATCTCGATTCCCACGGCTCTCATCATTGTTCTGTTGGTCTTCGCGTTCTATAACACACCAAACAATAAACATTTTAGTCAAATACTCAAAAGCGTTGCTGTTGCTATCCATCGTAACAAAACCACAGGCGTGCACTCAAGTGATCCCATTAAAACAGATAGCTAAGCAACTCAAATAAGCTATCACTAATGAGAGAGTTCCGGACCTCTACCATACGTGATACGAATACATGTCAGAATCAGTGAACAGTCGGCAGAAACATCCACTAACGTTGTTACCAGAAAACCATAATTGTTTCTAAAGGCAATGTCGATAATCAATGAGAGAAGGAATAGGGAATAGCCACAACGTTGGCTAGGAACGGCCATGATGTCGAGGCCAAGGGATAGCCACAACGTTGGCTAGGAACGGCCATGATGTCGAGGCCAAGGGATAGCCACAACGTTGGCTAGGAACGGCCATAATGTCGAGGCCACCCACAGTCATTACAACGGGTTACAACTCCATCCACAGAACGTTAGCTGCGGCAAACAGCAGTACTATCTCTGCAGCAAACGCACAATGTGGGGGTCGCATCACCATTCTAATGTCCGCACTCACCATTCTCGAAAAACGCCTCACACGCGTCCGGAGTCCATTCACCGCACCACTGGACCATATGTTCAGCGGCAGTTTGCGTTTTCTTCCCATATGACCCGGCCAACAGCTCCAGTTCATATCGGTGATGAGGCAGAGCACGTACGACCTTGTAGGGGCCGCGCATGCCGGAGTCCATCTTCCCGGTTCTCTGCAAAGGCTTGCTCACAAAGACGAAGCTGCCGACACAGAACGTGCGGGGCTGCTGTCGTCCCGCGTTGACGTATGCGTCCTGTTGCTGCTGGTTGGCGGCGAGCAGTTCGGAAGTGCGCTGCCGTCTGAGCACCCGCAGAGCCTCACGGTTCGGGTGCGACACGTCCAGCGCCACATCACGCACCAGGGATCTTAGCACCGGGGTCGTACCCTCGACACCTGTTAGAAGCTGCAAAGCTGAAGTACGCGTGGTTGCATGTTTGGTTATATTCAAGGTTAGCTGCACTTTCCAAAGTACATCAGACCACGAAGCACCCTTATTGTTGACCTCAATACGCAGCATGTTGAGGACGGTGCGGCAATAACGCTCGACTTGGCCATTTTCGCGGTGCATTCCTGGGGTAATAAAATGCACGGAACAGCCTAAATCGGTCACCCAGTTTTTAAACGCCGCGCTTTCGAACATTCTACCACGGTCGCAAACTATTGTAGACGGCGTACCGAACAAAGAGATTGTATTAGAGATGACACGTTTCAATTCATCAGAGTCTTGTCTATACATTGCGTATAGTAAACAGTACTTGGAAAATGAGTCTATTACAATTAGGATGTACTTAAAGCCGTTCGACTCTGACAGTGGACCAAGAACATCGGTATGTACTACGTAAAAAGGAATATCGGGTTTAGTCCATGATTCTATCGGCTGACTTGAACCTCGAGGCACCTTTTTATGTGAGAGACAGACAATGCAGTGCCCGATGTATTTTTTAACAAAAGGTCTTAATCCGGGGAACCAAAAATGGCGTAATATCAAGTCTATAGTCTTATCGATACCTATGTGATCATGATCATCATGAAATACTCTTAACAAACTGAATCTATGTCCCTTCGGAATGAAGCAGAGGAAACGAGGGTCTTCACCGGTTGGTACAAACTTATAGTATAGTAAATTGTTTTTAATTGAAAATCTAGTGGAGTCCAACTGACCTTCTCGTAACTTCTGCATCATATCTTGTGTCTCAGAGTCTGCTGTCTGAGCGATTTTCGCCCAATTGCGCGGATTGTGAATGTGAAAAACGTCAGCGGGCTGTCGGCTTAAGAAGTCAGCGTGTTGCATAAAGCAACCTTTTCTAAATTCCAAGGTGAACTGGAAGTCTTGCATGTAAACCCACCAGCGCGCCACCCGCGGTAACAAGTCCTTTTTCTTCTCGGTTAACTTTAGTGAATTGCAATCGGTTATAATTTTAAATTTTATTCCAATAAGATAGTGTCGAAAATGTTGTAAGGCGCGAACGATCGCTAAAGTTTCAAGTTCATAGCTATGATACCGCGACTCGGCGCCCTGTGTGGATTTACTGTAATAGCCGACAACACGCTTACGCTTACCTTCATGTTCCTGCATCAAAATGGCTCCGTAACCGATCGCACTGGCATCAGTGTGAAGCTCAGTGGGTAGTGCAGGGTTGAAAATCGCTAAGACAGGTTCCTCAGTCAAACATTTGATTATATAATCGCGTGACGCGTCTTGTTCCAAACCCCACACAAAAGGTTCACCTTTTCGGAGCAACCTTGCGATACATGCCGTTTTCAACGCATAGCCAGCAATATATCGGCGAAAATAGCCTGCCAATCCGAGGAACTGTCGAACCTCCCTCACGTTTGTAGGTTTAGGGGATTTCATATCATATCATTGATGGAGTTAAATATCAGTAAAAAATAAAAGTTCGCAAGTTAAAAAATGAAACTATAATTTTAATGTAACAGCTTTGAGTTACAGATGTAGAATGAAAAAAGCAACCAGAGGAACAGTCTATTCTCATGAACGTAAGAGCAATGTTTTGCTTGCTCTAGCTTGCTATGAAATTTGGCAGGCACTCCAACTGGTGCATATTAACATTAAAAATAAATTAAGTTTAAACTTCAACATGCCCCCGGGCGTTGAAAGCTCGTCTTTCAACAAGAAACATCAAGAAGCATCAATTTCTGGAAGTGGGCAGATTCTAGTGAATGCTCGTCGAACAACTCCATTCGCCGTCTTCACGTCAGCCACTCGATTAACGCCATCTGGACCCGGGTGAACAGCAACGATGCGCCCCAGTCGCCATTTCAGCGGTGGAAGATTGTCCTCCTTAAGGACCACGAGTGAATGTAGTCGCAACGTGTCACCGCTGGAGCGCCACTTTACTCTTTGCTGGAGCTCCGACACATATTCCTTGCTCCATCGGGACCAGAAATGCTGGCGAAGTTGTTCAATCCGCTGGAAACGGGTCAGGTGACTTGATGAGTTATCTGGATAATCCTGGACTGGCAGCGAAGTTAACGGCCGTCCGATAAGGAAATGTCCAGGCGTTAGCGACGTCAAATCTTCTGGGTCTTGTGTCATGGGTGTCAGTGGTCGAGAATTCAGTATCGCCTCTACCTGAACTAACACAGTGTTAAGCTCCTCGTACGTGAGATGACAATTTCCCAGCACTCTCTTTAAATGAAACTTTGTCGACCGAACACCCGCTTCCCAGAGTCCGCCGAAATGTGGTGAATAAGCCGGGATAAAATGAAAATTAATTTCCTCATTTGCCGCAGTTTCAGCCAACGAGTTACAATTTTGTTGTAAAAACTTAGAAACTTCGTTGTATGCGCCGACAAATGAGGTGCCGTTGTCCGAATAAACATGACTGGGCTTCCCTCTACGTGATATAAAACGACGCAAAGCAGAAAGGTAATTGTTACTCGTTAAATCACCCACTAATTCTAAATGTACTGCCTTCGTTGTGAAACAGATAAAAACGGCTACGTACACTTTCACCAGTCTACATCCTCTCCCTTGACGACTAGCTGAAGTGATAGGTCCAGCATAGTCCACGCCTACACAGTCGAACGGAAAGCCACCTGGAGAAACGCGATGCTTTGGGAGGTTTCCCATAAGCGGGGTGAGTATTTGACCTTTTATGCGACTGCACAGCACACACTGACGAAAACAACTCTTTGCTAAGTTTAAACCTCCTATCGGCCAGTAATTATCTTTAATTGTGGATAGTAACAGCTGAGGTCCTGCGTGAAACAGTCGCTTGTGTTCGAAAAGAAACAACAGTTTTGTAAACCTATGAGCTGAGTGAATAAGAATGGGGTGTTTCTTTTCGAACGGAAAGTCAGAATTGGCGAGACGTCCACCAACTCGCATTATTTGATCGTCATCCAGAAAAATATTAAATTTCAGCAGAGGACTCTTTTTCGGTAGTTTTTGTTTGGCTAACAACATTTTAAATTCAGGGAATGAATCATTTTGAGATATTTTAATTAAAACATTCAATGCAGTCTTTAATTCGACATCACTCAGATGACTCGTCATGATAGGGTTCTTTTTGCAAGCGGTGATAAAACGCATCACGTAAGCAACTGTCCGTTTCAGTCGCAAAAAATTAGAAAAACGGTTTAAATCGACAAGCGGTTCAAAAGTACCCAGATCAAAATTATATAAGTCGGTTTCGGGTCGAATTTCAGGTAGTGCAGTGAGATCTGTGCCGGGATGTAAAGGCCAAGCTGAAGCGTCATGCTTTAAAAAACTTGGGCCTGACCACCACATGTCAAGGGCTAAGATAGAATTAATATTAACGCCACGAGACAAATGATCAGCGGGATTCTGACCTGTGGGGACATACCTCCAAGCACAGGTACCGGTTATTTCCAGTATGTCCGCAACACGGTTTCGTACAAATGGTTGAAGTTTGGATGGCAGCATCTTGAGCCAGCCCAGGACGATGGTGGAGTCAGTCCAGAAGATCGTTTTATGGATTTGAACACGAAGTGAACTCATCACCTTTTCATATAAACGACTACCAACTAGTGCACCGCAGAGTTCCAACCTTGGAATAGTCGTGGGTTTTATAGGAGCTACACGACTCTTAGCCATGAGTAACCGTACCAAAACTTCGCCTTCGTGGTTGATGCTACGAACGTATACGCATGCGCCGTAAGCACGTTCCGAAGCATCAGTAAATATATGTAACTCAATGTACTCATACGATTCGCACACGACCCTGCGTGGAATACGAATAGTATTAAGGAGTGGCAAACACTTTATGAGGTCCGCCCATTGACTCGCGATCTCTGGTGACAGCTGTTCGTCCCAGGACAATTTAAGCATCCACAACCTTTGCATGAGAATTTTCATTGAAATGACTACCACAGCTAAGAGTCCTAAGGGGTCAAAGATTTGCGCGATGATCGAAAGCATTTCGCGTTTCGTATTTTTATTAATAACTGACGAACCAATAGGGAAATATAATTGATCACATTGTGGCAGCCAACCGAGACCTAAAGTCTTGCTCGATTCTGAAGTCCCCATATTCAAATCGAGTGACGGTTGTGATGGTGTAGTCATTAAACGTGGGTCATTCGACTTCCACTTTCTCAAATGCATGCACGCCGTAGCAAGTGCATCGCTTAACTCCTTGCCGGAGTCGAAGAACGTCCTCCAAACTATCTCCTCCACTTAAAAGGTCATCGACGTAATAATCATGGATTATAGCGTCTCGTACCATAGCGTCCTCACATTCTAAACCTATTTGTTTGAGGCACCTAGTTGCCAAGAAAGGAGCGCTAGTGGTCCCGTAGGTGACCGTGTTCAATTTAAACACCTGGAGGGGGTCGGACTCCTTATCACGCCAAATTATTAAATGCAAGTTACGGTCATCAGGATGCAGCACCACAGTTCTATACATTTTCTCCACATCCGCAGATATAATATATTTATGTAGCCTAAATCGGAGAAGTATAGACAATAAGTCGTCTTGAACTGTGTGACCAACCATTTGTAGACTATTTAATGACACACCTGATGTCGTAGGACTACTCGCATTGAACACGACCCTTAACTTTGTCGTCGTACTACTTTCGCGAAGAACGCCGTGATGAGGTATAAAATACATAGGATTATTCAGTTCAGCGAGCTCAACCTTAGACATATGACCTAAAGAGTGGTACTCCGACATAAATTCTTTGTACATCTTTGAAAATGATGGTCTATTTTTTAATCTACGCTCTAGTGATAAAAAACAATGCTTAGCGCGCTGAAAGGAATCACCCAGTATTTGTGGGCTCTGTTTGAATGGAACTCGTACGCAGAAGCTTCCATTTTTTAAGCGAGTTGTATTATTTACGAAAAGTTCTTCGCATAATTTCTCTTCCTGAGAATAATGAGACAGCGACTGAGGGCTAACTTCTTCAAGCTGCCAGAAACGCATCAATTGGTTTTGAATGTCGCCGATATCATTGTACAACTCGGTACTATTTGAACAAATAGTGGAAAAATTACAATTAATTTTAGATGATGAGGATCCATGACGACTTGTAATTGGGCCTGAAACCAGCCAGCCTAGTCTGGTTTCACAGAGGATCGGTTGTCCATCACCTAATTTAATTTTTTGCGAACCTAATAAATCCCAGAACAGATCGGCGCCGATTATTAAATCTACATCAGCTGGCGTATGAAAATAAGGATCTGCTAAACAAATATCTGATGGGATTTTAAGGTTCGACAAATCTACTTGACGGCAGGGCACGTCATCTGTTATAGAAGGCAAAACAAAGCATTGAATTTGTGTTGAAAACAGCTCATTTAATGACTTCATCGGAATTTTACACATTTTACCTACAGACGACAACGAGTTATTTATGCCTAGTACAGATTTATTTACTTGATCGGTCGGCAAATTTAACTTATTACATATTTTTTCTGTAATAATGCAAGACGTACTGCCGCTATCTAAAACCGCGCGAGCAATACACTCGCGATTGTTTACATCATATAACTTAATTAGCGCAGTAGACAGCAGTACGTCCTGACCATGTCAGGATAAAGAGGTTCCGACATTTGCCGACAGCGTAAGATTATTGCGAGGCTCGAAGCCAGGGGGTGCAAGCAGCGCGGGCGGCGCGGGCGGCGCGGGCGCATTCCCGGGCTCGCCACCGCTCTGCATGGACGCGCCGTTATTACTATCCACAATTGACCTAGGCTTAAACTCTGTGATATGAATCAGTGTATGGTGCTTTCGTTTGCATATTTTACAGCCTGGCTTTTTGCAGTGATTTGCGTAATGACCACTACGAAAACAGTTAAAACAAACCTTGTAGTTCGGCAGTAGTTGCAAACGCGATGTACAGCTTGTGACGTTACGGGTATCATTAAGTGCCTACTGAATTAATAAGGATAAAGGCAATGAAACCAAACGTCTACAAAAAAAATATAAAACATTTATTTTAAAAAAATTACGTTATATAAAAATCGAAAGAAAGATTGAGCTGAGAAACGGGTCGTGGGGGTAAAGGCCTGTCTGGTTTTTCTTCCGTAGCTTCGGTACTCCCCTATGGGTCGAAGGTCCGGTGAAGCGGGCCCCCAGACGATCGGCGGTGATGGGGGTAAGACGGCTTGGAGCGGACAGGGGCACCAGCCCTCGCTCCTTCCCCGGATGTTGGGCCGTGTGTATGGGCTTGTGCCGTAACGTCGCACCCTGTGAATGACACCGGTGTGAGGAACATTTCTGATTCCTCCGCTCGTCTTGTGAACACCCTGGGGACGTGACCCCGACGGGAAGCAGGCAAAGCAAAAGCGTGTTTGTTCACAAGCAGAGCGGAGTTACAGAAATCATTAAAAACTAGGAACAGTTACGAGGAAAATTCAAATCTACCCTCATAAAAAAATAATTAAGCAAAGAATGACTTGCGATAAGTAATTGATAATTTATAGTGATAATTTAATAATGTATGACTAGCAACAATGGCATAATGAATCCAATTAACTAAGTATTAATGTAAATAATAATTCTGCGAATAAAATTATAATTTACATGAATTTAAACATTTTGATTGATAATTGAATAATTAATGATTAACAACAATGATACTATAAATTGGGGATGAATAAGCAATGATTATTTGTAATTAATGATTCGAGAATAATATAATTAAATTGGGCAAGGAATGACTTGCAATAATTAATTATTAACTTAGACGAATCGGCATAGTAATTGAATAAATAATTGAATTAACACTGATTAGCAATACAAACATAATTAATTGGAATGACTACGTAATGATGATTTGCAAGTAATAACTCCGGGAATAATTTAATTATATTAACTACTTCTACAACTAATCTTAATCTAGCAATTATAAAACGTTCAACACTTTCCACTTACCAAAATTGGGTGCGAGGCAGTACGCGATTAGCCCCACCGAAAGAAGTCGGGGGTTACGAAAATCAGTGCGTCCACGACACAACTAGGACTTAGAAAATTGTACATTTTTAAAAATAAAAGAAGTTATTTTTAAATTAACGACGGGTAGGTACCAGCGCGCGAGACGACACGTATTATGTACGTGTGCGCTGCTGGCACCCTGGTGCTGCTGTTGCCTGTTGGTCGTGGACTGAGGCAAGCCCGCGGCGCAAGCGACTCGAATATTTTTGTTCGATAAGGAACTGGTTTACGGTGCGCGCTGCGTAAGATTAATCGCGCGCAGAAGCGTTAACTCGTACTAGTTTTAAATTATAGTAACATATTATCTTACACTAGTTAATAAGGCGAACAAGAATAATTCCAATGAAAATAATTGTAAATAATTTTATCAAAACAGGAAATAAAATATGTAACTAGGTCACAACGTTACATTACCCCGCGCGTCATAGAAAAGGATTTTGTTCCTCAGAATAAAATCCGCGCAACATACGCTAACGTATTTGCATTTTCACTTGCATATTACCTAACAAACTACCTGATGTACTTCCCGCAATCATAAAAAAACGGCAGTATCTGGATTAACCTAAAGATACTGACGCGCCCTTACTTATTAAAAGGTATCCGGTTGTAAAATGAACCGGTAACCAAATACAAACACTAATTGTTGCACAAAAGAAGGTGGTGTAATAGACACGATTAGGGGAACTATTTTAAACTAACGATGTGAGAATACTAATTTAATTTCTCTAATGTGACATGTTCCCAAATGTAAGCCAGACGGGAAGCGCGATCACTATTATATTTAATAAAAAAAATTACAGGAATTCAATAAAATAAAATAAGTGTTGAACGTCCTACAATTGAAAAGTAGCTACTCCGCTCCGTTACAAAAGCAAGTTAATAAGCAACGTTATGGTTGGCAGAAAAAAAAAATCTAAAGCAAAACTAAGAAAACAAAATACAAATCTAAACGAGCACAAAAAAATAAGCAAAAATAAGCGTTAACATGCAACTAATGTGTACACCAAAATATTATTATAAAAAAAACAATTCAAAGTTAACACTTGTGCAACTCGACTGTACCGGTTTACTAACAACACCAATAAAGGGTGTTCGAAAATTTAATAGAAAGATTATTAATATTTATCACAAAAATTATGAGAACAATACAACACATTAAATTTGATTATTATAAAAAAAAATAATAAATTAAATAATTTATTTAAAAAAATTATCGAAAAAAAAATTATTGTTGTAACTGCAATCTGTAATTATTAAGATAAATAAATACGAATACAGTACAATTAATAAATAATGAAATTAAATTGACAATTAATACACAAAATTATTACCCTATGAATTATGGTGTACACTTCAGTTACGAGCAACCAAACAAAAAAAACGTTTCACAAAAATAAAACAAACACACATATTATATCCCTACGAAAGAAAACCAGACCTTTACCACGACAAGGGGGCCAATGTGACGTTACGGTTGGCAGAAAAAAAAAATTAAGCAAAGAATGACTTGCGATAAGTAATTGATAATTTATAGTGATAATTTAATAATGTATGACTAGCAACAATGGCATAATGAATCCAATTAACTAAGTATTAATGTAAATAATAATTCTGCGAATAAAATTATAATTTACATGAATTTAAACATTTTGATTGATAATTGAATAATTAATGATTAACAACAATGATACTATAAATTGGGGATGAATAAGCAATGATTATTTGTAATTAATGATTCGAGAATAATATAATTAAATTGGGCAAGGAATGACTTGCAATAATTAATTATTAACTTAGACGAATCGGCATAGTAATTGAATAAATAATTGAATTAACACTGATTAGCAATACAAACATAATTAATTGGAATGACTACGTAATGATGATTTGCAAGTAATAACTCCGGGAATAATTTAATTATATTAACTACTTCTACAACTAATCTTAATCTAGCAATTATAAAACGTTCAACACTTTCCACTTACCAAAATTGGGTGCGAGGCAGTACGCGATTAGCCCCACCGAAAGAAGTCGGGGGTTACGAAAATCAGTGCGTCCACGACACAACTAGGACTTAGAAAATTGTACATTTTTAAAAATAAAAGAAGTTATTTTTAAATTAACGACGGGTAGGTACCAGCGCGCGAGACGACACGTATTATGTACGTGTGCGCTGCTGGCACCCTGGTGCTGCTGTTGCCTGTTGGTCGTGGACTGAGGCAAGCCCGCGGCGCAAGCGACTCGAATATTTTTGTTCGATAAGGAACTGGTTTACGGTGCGCGCTGCGTAAGATTAATCGCGCGCAGAAGCGTTAACTCGTACTAGTTTTAAATTATAGTAACATATTATCTTACACTAGTTAATAAGGCGAACAAGAATAATTCCAATGAAAATAATTGTAAATAATTTTATCAAAACAGGAAATAAAATATGTAACTAGGTCACAACGTTACAAGCTTAATGCTAGAAACTGATGACAGTTACTCAAACCATGATCTCCCTTACAGTTCGGACAAGATTTCATAGGTATATTGTTGTTCATATTTTTACTTTCTTGTACCTTAATCATAGATTTTACCTTGTGAGTTGTTTTAATAGAATGAATCGGTTTATTTGTTGACAACTCGAGTGTTTCTAACAAATCTGCGCGATCTCGCACGAAGCTTAGAAAAACATCGAATGAAATTGGCTTGTTTTTATCTAAACGACCTTTGTACTCTTCCCATTCGCGAAACGTTTTTGCATCTAATTTTTGTGTAATAATGTGAATGAGTAAAGTATCCCAATGTTTTACTGGTTCACCTAATGATTCCAGTGAGCGTAAATTTTTATTTACTTGGTCAATTATCCTTTTTAAATTAAATGAAGATTCCCTTGTTATAGGTTCGATGTTGAACAAAGCAGATACATGGTTTTGCAGTAACAAGCGCTTGTTATCGAATCGTTCGCATAAAAGGTTCCATGCTACAGTGTAATTTTTAGCGGAAAACTCAATGGATTGGATAACTACTGCTGCAAGTGACTCCAGGGAAGACCTAAGGTAGTGGAACTTATTAATATTATCTATCTCGTCGTTAGAGTGAATGAGACTGGTGAAAGTGTCACGAAACTCCAGCCAGTTGTCATAGGAGCCGGCAAATTTCGTCAATTGAATTGTGGGCAATTTAACGAGTTTATGATTATTACTCGAGTGAGAACCGTGCTCACTCGTCGCAGATCCGAAGCTATCCTGTTTTTTAGAACATTTCTCAATTACATTTTGCGCTTTGGACAGTACAGCATAATATTGGGACTCAAATTCCGTTCGTTCAGCCAAACGAACATCCATATTATCAGTTAAGCATTCAAGCTTAAGCTGTACCTCATCGTAATGCTCATACAACGAAGTTATCTTACCAACACGCAATCGTAACTCGTTCACCTCCGTTGGGGTCAATTCGGAAATATCCAAGTTATTTAAGTAAGTTGAAAACGTAGTTAATTGCCCCTTATAACTCCCACGCCTTTTGACTAACTCTTTTTCTTCGACCATTCTGGGAAACGTGTGTAATGTCTTCCTGGAATTTTATATAATAAAAGGTTTAGTTTTTAAATACTTACTTAAAATAAGTACCTATGTAATACCTAAATCTGCTTTTAAACTTTAAGTTCAACTTAGAAAAATTTAAGTAGGTAGTACCTATTACTTCTAATTACATTACTTACATATAAATTATTCGATTATTTTAATAGATTATTGCTATAGTGTTGAATTTATAATAAGGAATAATACCTCAATTGATATAATGTATTATTATAGTTTCTTATTAAGTAAAGGCTATCACACTAATTACTATTCTACTGATACCTGCCCTAATAGAATTAAAAGTGAATCACTGAGCGTTTATGTACAAATATAAGCTTGTTGAATTAATGATAAATACTTATAGTTACATTAAGTACTTAAAACGGTACTCTTAACTCTGATTTAATAATTTAAGAGAGGTAAAGTAATAAAGATACTTGTACTAACCTTATCAGATTTTTTTTTTTATAACTTACGCTAAATTATACCTTTTTAGAGTGTTGGGTGAAATTAATTTAAATTTAGCACTTTATCACTGTGATTATTGTCCAATAACTGAATCTTGACCACCTTTCACAGGATGATGATGAATTTCCTTTATCCTCCAAGTTCATCCAGTGCAATTTTAAAATCTTCAGTATTTAACTCCAATAATTATTATAAATACTGGTAAATTTTCTTTTATCCAGGTTCGTAGGACCATATGATGGAGTTAAATATCAGTAAAAAATAAAAGTTCGCAAGTTAAAAAATGAAACTATAATTTTAATGTAACAGCTTTGAGTTACAGAGGTAGAATGAAAAAAGCAACCAGAGGAACAGTCTATTCTCATGAACGTAAGAGCAATGTTTTGCTTGCTCTAGCTTGCTATGAAATTTGGCAGGCACTCCAACTGGTGCATATTAACATTAAAAATAAATTAAGTTTAAACTTCAACACTAAAGCCTCAGTTTTACTAGGGCTCGGCCGTACCTGACCATGTCCAACCAATCTGCCTAAATATTCCAGCTCAGTATTCAGAAAAGTACATTTTTTTAGGTTTACCGAAAACCCTGCATCCGTAAGCGTCTTCAAGACCTCACGAAGTATTTGCAAACCCTCATCGACAGAGTTGGACATGATTAGGACGTCATCAATATATGTCAGAACTTTACCAGTATCGATCAGGTGCTTCAATGTTTTAGTGATTACCCTTTGGTAAACAATCGGTGCATTAGCGAGCCCATACGGCATTTTCAAATACTCGTAGTGCCCTTCGGGCGTTACGAATGCAGTCTTGCTAATTGAGTCATCATCTTTCATTGGAAGCTGATGAAAACCGGTCGCCATATCGAGGCTGGTAAAGTATCTAAAGTTACCCAACTTATCAATGTGATCATCAATCAAGGGTAGTAGAAATCTTTCCTTAACAGTGACAGCATTTAGAGCGCGGTAATCTACGCACATCCTATCCTCCCCGTTCTTCTTCTTAACAAGGAGAATAGGACTTGCATAATCCGACTGCGACTCACGTATAATTCCCTTATCTAACAAGTCCTTAATTATACCGCGAACTCGTGCCTTCTCATCGGCAGACAACTTGTAAGGACGGTAATGCACTGGTATGTCACTGCTAAGTTTGATCTCCATACTTCCTGTGTTGACTGTAGATGTCGCTGTGCCAATAGTGAACGTGTCGGAATATTCTTGAATCAAGTTCAAAAGGCATGTTTTCTCTTGGCCCACAAGCTGGGTTTTTACTGTGGCGACATATATAATCGACACGTGATGTACGTTATCAACCCTAATCAGACGCTGTGAATCATTTGTTCGAATATACGTCACGCCGCTATGATTCAAAACATCGGTACCTATCAAAATCGAACCTCGTATGCAGTCCGACGGTACTACAAACAAATCTACCTCCAAAGACAATTTGTCGAATTCGATGACAGTTTTTACATAGCATGTTGACACGATATCTTGACTACCTATGCCTTTCAAACGACGGTAGGTGGGTAGTTTATTCAAATTGAAATATTTTAAAACTGACTCCGAAATCAACGATACGTCAGAACCCGAATCAACTAAAATGTCAACTGGTTTTTGTTGAATAATAGCCGTCATTACGTCGTTTCGTTTTGAATCGAATTCGAGCAAAAATTTACATTAGAAGTATTTTTATTATTTGATTTCGAATCTACCTTCTGCTTTAAATAACAGTCGTCTACAAGGTGCCCTATCTTTTTACAAAATGTACACATTTTGACTGCTTTGTTATTTGGTTTAGTGCTACCTGCGGTATTAGTTGCAGTTGGTAAACATAAGGTATGTTGCGATGTACTCGTATTGGATTCTATTTTACGTTTCTTAGTGCAGTCTACTTGCTTATGACCTATACCTCCGCACGTATAACAGGCCAACCGGTCATATTTAAATGGAAGAGGGCGTAATTCACGTTTGCGCGAGTGTAACACGCTCGAGCTTGACGTACGAACAGGATTGTTGTTGGCTACATTTTTTGGTTTAACATAAACGGACAAAAATTCGACGAGATCCCTTGACTGTAGCTTAGCATTAGTTGCCACGGCTTTCACTTGAGGATCAGCAATGCCCCGGATTACGATGGCGGTTTTTAGTTCGTCCGAAAGCCCCTTGACGATATTTAAACGTAAGAGAGACTTTCGTGCATATTCAGCGTATGTAGTATATTTACTAGAGTTGCTACTCATCACCTCATATAAAACGGTGGCCATATCGACTTCACGGGGACACAAAGATCGAAACTCGGCTTTGAAATTTGTCCAAGAACGGTCATTTGTTACCCAGTCGCTTAGCCATGATTTAGCGTCACCGCGTAGACAACCACCAATGCGTCCTAGGCACTCCTGATCGCCCCAGTGATTCAACTCTTTCGCACTATCTACTTCCGCGCACCAAACATCAAAATCATGCACGCTGGGATCGAAATTAGAAATGTAGTAATGCTTCGATCTTACTTGTAACAAAGATGAAAGTGCACCAACAATCCTGTCCGCAGTGTCGTTCTCGCTCGAAGGCCCGGTGGGGGGCCCTGCGGCCAGCGCGGGCGTCTTGGCGGTATCCGATGGCTTGACAGCGGTTCCCGCGAGTCCCGGCGAGCAACCGGGACGCGGCAGGGAACACGCAGTCATCATAGGCAGTCGTTCTTCTAGAGCATTCAACCTATCCATAATCTGGTTGAGAGGGTCTCGTCGAGGACTGTCGCGACGCCCATAGGAGCTGTCGCGACGCCTCCGCGACCTGTCTCGAATTGACGACCTATTGTGACGCCTAGATAACCAATTACGACTACTAATAGACGAATCACTTGATTTCTGGCGAGATCTAGATCTACTCGTTTCTGTGCGATTAGAACGAGAAGCACTATCTGTACCACGTGGCTGGGGAGAAGTGTTCCTATTCCGCAGTCTGAGGGAAGATCTACTTTGCCTAGACCTTGATTCTCGGCCAGACATCGTGATATTATTTAGGTACAAACGATTTAAAGTAGTACGTATATGTAATGCGCAATAATCAACTCAACTCACATACAAAATTCAACACTCACTATTAATAATTAAACGAAAAAGATATTTACAGAAAACTAAATTCTCATAAGAAAAATTAAGGCTAGCGATCAAGAAAGGGCTACAGAATCCCACTTCTGATGTTAATTACTACAGAAATAATTGATTTGATAAAAGAAACTACAATTGAAAATCAACCATTACTTTCTATTCGAAAATTACAATAATTTGAATGCACTAGATGACACGACCGATCAGTTGAAGCAGCAGCGAAAAAAAAAAGTCTGGGCGAGCCTTCTCGTGCCAGCACCGGTTCTCCCTCCTCCACGCTCCCCTCTACGTTACGTCACCGGCCGCGTTGCCGGAACACGACGGACGGGGGTGCGCGGGGAAATCTTCTAAGAAGAATTTATATAATTTCTATAACATATCTATACATGCATTTCACACAAATTACTCTCACTGTCATACAAATTACATTGAATATGTAAATGTAGTTTCTGTAAAGTAATGTCTCTGACATTGGGTTACAGAAATGAGGTAATGCCGAACTGTTCCAATTTTTACAAAATTAATAATACAAATGGTCTATCTGGGTTTATGGTCTGCCAGATGATCGTAACCAAACTGTGTTTTACTATAGGGCTCCCCCTGAGTCAAATACCTGACCAGCTGTGAGTACAGTTGCGTCATAAACCATGTAAATAACTAAAGTTTACCTGGTAGGTGTCGGATTGTATGAACTTGATATTGGCTTATGAACGATAATCCATGTTTGATTGTTTGTCATGGGCTATTTCAGGTCTCAGTAAATCAGTTAGTGGAGTTTGGTTGAGGATGAAAGATGGTATATTTACACTTAAGCTGAGTTAGGCAGACCGGCCATCAGTACAATTCTGTGTAAGATAGCATTTTCATAATCTTGAGTCTGGTTTGGACTTGTTAAGGGAATTGTGCAGACTGTATTATATTGCTGTGTTCAATTGACCACAAAAGGCTACAGGCTGACCGAATGGCTTTTCGGGCCTGCAATGTGTGTATTTGTACAGTTTTTTCTTACTGGTCTAAGCTTGTCTTAACTCTGTCAACACTATCTGATGGACCCAGACTTTGGTATTTCCTTCGGGATTACCTTTGTATCGTATTTGCTCAATTTCTAAGCTTATTTTGTGAAGCCATTAATTTTAGAATTGGTGGTAACACAAGATGAGATAATTGTCCTCTTGTGTCTGAAACTATAATTATGACCATCTGATGGACTAAATATACCTATGACTACTTACTTTGTAAGATTGGGAAAGCTCATTGCAATGGTATTGGTTTATTTGAGTAAATGACTTTTATGTAATGTCTTTTATCTCATGACAATTCCTTTGTCTATCATAATCCTTACCGTTCCCTGTGAGAACCCAAATCACAATGAAACATATACTTTATGTGCTCGAGCGATTATAGCTTGAACCACATCCAATTTTACTATATAATGCTTTTTCATGTGTTGTGACTCTGTGTATCATGCACTGATGTCTTTACAATACACTCTACAAATCTATGTGGTGGTATGATTTCATGTCATCTACTCACAACTATATCTCAATTTTCTCATTTCGAATGATAGAGTCGGTTGCGTTTCCTCGATCCCGGTAATTATGATAACCGTCGAAGCTTACTTAGTAAGTGGAGGTATCTAATGAAGTGATTGGTTGGAGCGTTCGCCTTTTATTCGGATGGGGCCACTTATTCAGGGGTGGTATGTTTTCATGTCACCACTATATATATACTACTTGCTTGGAAATTTGGATGGTTGTGTATTCCATTTCAAAGTAATTATGTCATTGTTGATTCTCACTTTGTGAGCGGAGATACTAATGAAACGAATGGGCACTCGTCCGATTAACAAGTAAATAACAACACTTTACCATGTCTGTTTACAGCTTGGTAATACCACAAATCTATGTAACTCATTGGTTATGGTCTATCTAGACATTCCCAGTGATTACACAACTCAAAGTCTGTGTATTTTACGCAGCGCCTCAATATTATGAAACAAGCATTGGTTGGATTGGATGTATTTCCATCTTAACTACTTTTGGAATTGGGTTTGCTCATTCCTTTATATCCTAGTCCTCTTTTGAGTTGACTATGCGCCATGGTTTGCGCCTAAATGTAAATTCAGGCCAGTATGGGCAAGGAGAGGTACGGAGTGCCAAAGGGGCTTGGTGGTGTGGCACCCGGGGACCTGTGGTCCCCGGTTACATCCCTATCCTTCCCTTTCCTGTTTCCTACCTATTTTACACTATACATACTTACTTATACATTTTACATTATATTATTTGCTTATATTTAATTTTAAGATGTTTAGGTTATGTTCTTTAGTTTAAACAAGCGATATACCTCCAATAGATATCGGCGTTGCCTTAAGACATACTACATCTTACGAAGTTTGGATTACTAAATCAAAAAATTACACAACGTAGGAGTCCTGACTGTATTAAGTTCAACGGCAATATTTTGATCAAAATAGGTCATAATATCGTTGTATACCTTTACCTAGAAAAATACCTTAATATTTAATGTATATATTTATCTGTATATATTTATCTGTATTTATTTAATATATCTTTTTTATATATAATTATATTTAAACCTGTTTTTTTAAGTAAAAAATAGGTTTTTTACAGGCGTATATGTGATGTCTTATGCACTAGGAAATAGATTTGAAAATAACACAAAATAGTGTTATAAATTTTCATTACACAGCGTTTCTTTTCTGGATGTATGCTGACAGTGCTTCTTCGCATTGTACCTTCAACACAAATATGGAAGTTTGTGACGTGATTGGGCTCTATATAAACTAGCATTCGGGATTCAACACCATTACACAGATCTCCATCCTACGGGACACTAACAAGCTAACTCCAGAATCTACCCAGGAAAACCCATTCTACTGACATGTAAGTAAATTTATCTTATTCTTTGATTTGAAACCACTGATCGATTCGAATAGATCCTTTACTTCAAGACATTAGTGATAAATGCTGACTCTTTTTTAAATTACTGATCATTTATTCTATATTGAACATCTATTAACAATAATGATCATCTATAAATTCAATTAATGTTTTATTCGATTAATAAATTATTTCATTTAGTTCAGACAATTAGTTTGTGTTGAGTGAAATTATTCATTCTATGATGATGATGATGATGATGATGATGATGATGATGATGATGATGATGATGATTGATCCTTTAACTCCTCGTGGAGCATAGGGCCTCAACCGCCCTCATCCAGGCTTTATTCTATATTAAAAATGTATTTAAATTAATAATCATCTATTCATTCAATTAATGTATGTATGTAAGTATTACCCCGCAGTAGAGAACCTATACAAATGTTTGTTACCCGAATCACAGATGTTTATGATCTGTATTATGTCGTAGTCTCACGTTGCACTCATTCATAATAAAGGGTATATAATCCTATTTGCACTAACTACGAGCAGTCTTACGGATAACTATGTGTTTTATTCAGCAATTTAGAACTTTTCCCACTCAAATAGATCTTCGATTGATTAATAAGTACTTTAACTGTAATCACCATTTAGCTTAAAATATAAGCTAGCGATCATATTCTTATAATGGTCTTAAAAAGTTGCCTGGAAGAGATCGGTCTGAAGCGATAAGGCCACCGATTGTTTTCCTTGAAAAATGTTCCCTATGTAGGTACTTGTTTTCTGTGTTACTTACTATATGGCGTACAATAAAGTGTCATTGTATTGTATTGTAATTGGTCGTCTCGTCATTTACTCGAGGTGATTGAATTTAGTGATTAAGTATGACATCTCAGATAGCCGATAAGTCATTAAAACGTTTTGGTTAGTTCAAAAGCATCCTACCTATTTTAATTATTGTAATGCATTATTCATGCATTTTTTATTATTAATTAAAATGTAGCTTGTAAAGTTTCTTTTATATGTGTGCTAATTTAATAAATATTTCATTTTCAGGTCGAATGCTGAGCTTTTCGCTTCTGACAGCGAGTTTGAAGCAGTGCAGCCCAAGCCCAAGAAATCATCCAGCAAGCGTATGAGGGCCGTGAGTACTGAGCGTTGCGCGCCTACGGCTTCGACTTCAGGCGGGAAGACCAGCGAGGCACGTGCCCCCAAGAAAAATAAGACCACCGTTATCAAACCCATCTCTGATGTTATGAAGCCATCGATGTCAGACTTGTTTGGAAGTGATAGTGACGAAGACAACGGCACGGTTCCATCCGAACCAAAGAAGGGTACACCTATTTACTCTTATATGACAAGAAGGCTAGCAAACGGTACTTCTCGTCAAACAAACGAAACCAAAACAGGATCTCATTACATAGAGCTTAAAGTCTATTCGTGTAATGAGATTCAAAATGTACAACCCATGAATAGGTGGCGGCATAGCATCGTGACTATTAAAAATATAACTAACACTGGTACTGAGGCTTGGTCCCATCTCACTGAGTTTATTGCTGCCACGCAAAAAGAGTTCAAGCTTTGCCCACCAACTTTTACTAGTAATTATTATTGAGCCATTCCAAAATGTATTACTTATTCTTATTACCTACATTTAATTCAGTTTAGTAAACGTTTAGTAAGTATTTGAGTTTCTTGGTATAATTATTAAAAAATGTTTTAATAACTGAATACATATTTAATGTTAAACTGTAACCGCATACCAAAGTATATGAATAAATAAATAAGTACTTATAACTTTATTTGCCTTCATTTTACTTTACAGCTATATCCTGTGAGCCCCAGGTGATTCGGTGTGAAACATGTAATGTTGAAGTTCCAGAAAAAAAGTATCAATATCATATGAGAACAAATATACATAAAAAGAATTGTTTGTTAAAGACTGAATTTAGAAATATTGACATTATTGCAACTGCATTTAAGAACAGAATTGTGGCTTATCGCATAAACCCCGAACAGGAAGTCGAGAACCTCACACCCGAGGCGTTCCTGTGCCACTGCAAAAGTGATGTTTTTAAAGTTATAAATTTATCATTACAAAAACACACCTGCTTAAAATTGAATTTGGAACTGTTTGCTTATTTTGTGTTACCGCAGTCAGAAACACAACAGTTAAAATCGTTCAGTACAAAGTTTGATTGTATCTTTAACAATACTGATATTAATGAGTTATATTTGAATGCTTTAGAAACATTTAAACAAAAACTTTCAGAATTTGAACATTGCGAATCTGGGTGGTCTCTGCTTTCAGTAAGCCATTTAGAATTAAATATAAATAAATATTGCCCCATGAGAGGTGGTACATTCAAAGAGCTGCCATCAGTTGTCAAAAATAGTCCTGTCCTTAAAACAGACGGTATGACTTTTCCTCCATCGTGCAAAGATATTCAATTGTTTGAGGCTTCTAATGATATCAGTATTAACATTTATGGATTAAGCAAACAGAGTACAGTAACTGGTCCATTATATTTATCTAAAAATCAGAAAAATAATCACATCAATTTATTATACTTTGAAAATGGGATTAAAGGTCATTACTGCCTCATTAAAGATCTCTTAAGATTAGTACGACGTCAGATTAGTAAATCTAAAGGAAAAATGTACATGTGCGAGAAATGTCTTCGGTTTTTCTCTTCCGAAATTAAATATACAGCACATGATTGCTCCCAAGTTTTGACAGTCTTACCTGAAAAAAATAGTACAATCGGATTTAAGCATTTTGAGAGACGACAAAAAATCAATTTCGTTATATACGCTGATTTCGAAAGCTTATTAGATAATTGTACAGAGAATAGTACTGGAAATACTCGAAAATTAAAAGTTCATCAACCTTCATGTTTTGCATATTATGTTTGCTGTTCACATGACCCGAGCTTAAACAAGTTCGTTTCCTACAGGGGTTCGGATTGTGTTGAAGTGTTTATTGAAAGATTGATTGAAGATGCGAAATGTATTCATAAGATATTAAATGTCAAGATTCCTATGATGCCTTTAACCAAAGAACAAGAAATTAGTTATCAGAATGCCACAATGTGTCATATTTGTGGTCATCTATTATTCGATGACAAGGTTCGCGATCACGACCACGTTTCTTCAGAATATAGAGGCCCCGCTCATTCACATTGTAATTTAATGCTACGAGTGTGTCCATTCATACCTGTGGTCTTTCATAATTTAACTAACTATGACTCGCACTTGTTTATTAGAGAATTAGCGAAATACAATGGTCCAGTTACAATTATACCAAAAACTAAAGAAAAATACCTCACAATTACCAAATACATAGACATAAAAGGCTGTACACGTCCACTGCAAATTAAATTTATAGATGTCTGATAGAGATTTTATACATTTATCTGAGAATTTTGAAAACACGCATCTGCATTTATTAAAATCTAAAGGTATTTATCCGTATGATTACATGGACTCTTGGGAAAAATACGGAGAAACTGCACTACCTTTTAAAAAACATTTTTTCAATAATTTGAAAATGGAGGACATAAGTGATGCGGAATTTCATCATGCGCAATCGGTT